>JALPQI010008757.1:0-46975 GCA_025490895.1 Thaumatotibia leucotreta
ACTGCTTACTAAAACCACAATTGTATGGAAATCAAACCACTTTAATGCTGGAATTACACTGAGTCGTTCGCCGCATGCAATCAATGTCGGTTGCCTGGCAACCTCATACTTTGACGCATTAGGCGAAATATACAGTGTAATTGCCACTTAATGCGAAATGTACAGTGGCGTTTAGAATTGCATGGACAATTTATGAATGAATTAATTCATAAAATGTCCCTGCGATTTTAAACCCCACCGTGCGAGTATCATATAAATCCATTATTCATCGATGTCCATCGGACATCACAGTGCGTGACTGCTATGAAGTCAATCCTGACTTCTGTCATTTAAATACATTGTCAAAAAGTGACATTTTTGACAATGTATTCAACTGACAGCTGTCAGGATTGATTTAGTTGCGTGACGGCCTAGCACTGTTATAGTGCATTACGACACAAGTGTGAAAAACATGGAAGTCGATACTAGTGGCGATGTTTTAAAACACGACCGATAGAGAGTGTTTTAAATCGACACTAGTTACGAATTTCGTTTTTGCACGTGTCTCGTACGTTGTTTTTTTAGTACAGATGGCCCTCCGAAGTCTTGAACCTGACGTAAAATGACCCACTTCTCGCACTAGAGCCTAAAAAAGGCACCATCTGCACTAAAAATGTCTTATCTATCAATTTCACAATGTTATTGGTGAAAAAGAGACAACACATTTTAAATTAAATGGAGATTAGACGTTGTTAGGACGGATCTCTAGCATGTTTATAAAATTGTAAGAGTAGTTAAAAAACCAATGCCTCTCATTTCGTTGTAAGCTCTATCACGTTGTGGTGCTGCTGCAGAATATATAGGATATAAATATATAGGCAGTAATTGAATCTGATTAGATTATTTTTCCAAAACTCAATATTGTTAGTGACATAGGCACCAGGCTAGCATGTCTTAATGCGCAGTAATACGCGCTCTTGTCGAAGACTACCGGTCCCTCATTGATTATATTGTAATTTACCATGGTGCAATAAAGAAAGAATAAAGAATAAAGAATAAAGAATATTGATTATAAAGAGACGGGTAGCCCTGTGAAGGCCGCGACCTACTGTCAATCACCAGTTGTGCTAGGACCGCATACAGTTTTAAAACCATAGACCTCAAATGAGCGTTTTAAAGCGGCTATGTGGATATAGCAGTTTTGGCGGGGAGCAGGTTACGATTCTAGTTCAGCTACTGGCCGCGGATTTGATTATTCTTTTGGTCACGAGATGTCTGTAGTAAAATAAAAATAAATATTTAAGGTATTTATTGCTATGATTATTGAATATTAATTACAAAAAATTGATAAATATTAATTTTAAATAATTTAAGCCCAACATAACTGCGAAAATTACTTAGGAAAGTTCGATTATTTATATGATTATTTTAGTTTAGATTTTCACCGCACAGCGCTTTTTTGAAACCCGTAAAAATAAAAAATCTGGACACTTTCAGCATTCAGTGTTATGTAAAAATATAATGTTAGGAAAACTCTTTCAAATGGCATATAACTCAATTGACTAGATCAAAAATAAAAATCGTCCATTCTGGTACCCATGCGACATCTAGTGTCGAGTGGAAAAAGTATGGCGTCGTTAATTACCGCTAATTAACTAATAAAATAATAATATTTCGGTTCCTGCATTCGTTGGAGTGCAACCTTATATTACGAAAAATAGCTTGCATCGGTACCTTTACAATGATGTGCACTACATGTGTATACACTCGTGCTTTATTGAAAAAAAAAAAGTGTTTCTCGTTACAGGCATATGTTACATGAGCTAATTTCAACCCTTTTATAGACTCTACGATACGATTAAATATATATACCGGTAGCATTTTTCGCATTCTTTCATGTAAAGCACGATTCAATTAATTATACAGTGAATAATTTGAGAAAAACCTAATTATTTATACAGCTTTTTTTTTTAATATCTCGGTCCCTGCACGCAACCCAATGTTGGTGTCATACAAACAAATAATCCTATGGCCAAGCCCTTTCAAACAAGGTACGTCTCAATCGTATACATCGATGGGACAAAATGCCCATTCTCCTTTAAAAGTTAGAAATAGAAATTAGTTTATTCGTATAGTTCGGGAAATATTATTTGACCGAGTGTTATCTCACTTATGACCTTTTGTTTTGCGTTAACACTTCTAAACAATCAGCAGTCGAGCACTTTTCTATTGTTAATGACGCAAAAGAAAAGGTCGTAAGTAAGAATAGGAGTCTGTCAAATAATATTTCCCGAACTATAACATACACAAAAATCACCACACACAGAAACGAGAAAAAATCAAATAAAAAAGTATAATATAAGCTACTAAATGGCCTCATCTCAGTGTGCTGCTAGCGAGTGCCAGCGCTTTGTAATGTTGATCGCTCATTGACAATTTTCGCATATTTGTTATAATTTTTTAATAATTTGTCGCCCTTTTTCAGTGCCAAAAGTTGAAGCACAAAATTTAACATCGTAACACAAACATTATTATTAAATATGTTGATACATTTTTTTATCAAGTTTTTTATTGTTGTGCTAAGTCAAAAAGACGCATCTCTCGTAGTAGTTCTATGGGCGATGCGTCCTTTTTAGTTAGCATGGCAGTATAGTCTACCGCTGAGTAAGTAATTATAACCATCGCCGTGTCTCTTTTGTTCACACGGGAGCGCTTATCGTTTGTTTGCTTCTTTAGCCGATAGCTCATAGCTTACTTGCTCGCGGTGAGACCAGTGCCATAGTGCCTATGACACTGGTCTCACGGCGAGCTACTAAGCTATAAACTATGGGCTATAATCACGAACAAAAGATACGCACTCCCGTGTAAAAAAAAAACACGGCGATCAGTGGCGTAACAATAGGGTGGCAGGGCTGGCAAAATACCACGGGCCCCCGACCTAAGAGGGCCCCCGACCTAAGAGGTAGTGAATTTAAATTTAAAATTAAACTGAGTACAATGTGACTATTTTTACTGATAGGGCCCCATCAAAATCATTTGTCACAGCTAGGCCCCAGATGGTATAGTTACGCCACTGACGGCGATACTCGGCGGTGATAGCTCTGCTGATAGCTGGGCGAGTATCGCCGTGTCTCTTTTTTTTTACGCAGGAGTTTTCTTTTGTTCGTGTTTATAGCCGATAGCTCATAGCTTTCTTGCTCGCGGTGGGACCTGTGCCTTGGCTTCAATGTTCCCCTAAGGTGCTAAACTTCCATGGGCCGCGCGTACATAATAATCCTTATAAAATTTCATGCCCTCGAGAACACGGGACAAAGCTAACGCGAGCATTATAAAGCGAATGTACATTTTTGTTCGCAAATGGGTATTGGCTGTTAAAGCTACGGGGTGAACTTTATTTTTAGAGGTTATTTACATTTGAAACAGGCTGTATACGTATTTTATAACATAGTATAATATCCGTAAAATGCGTAACCTTCACATGAATTTAATCACAAAATTTGTCTATTGCAGGAATGGGAATGCCACTACCGTTTTTCAAATGTTATTCTTTTATTTTGATTATTTAAATTTAATATTACAGTCCACTTCACGTTATTTCTTTTTTAGTCCCTTCTGAAATTAAAATACTTTTTATATTTTTTTATGAGTCGAAAATGGGTCCCACCCCAGAGTCTACTGTATCTTCTCTTGTCTTTTGGCTATTTGTCAAACGTTTATTACAAGAAAACATGTTCCAAGTATCAAATAAAGTCTTAAATATATCAATAATGTTTATTGTTTTCATTGATAATACAAGATAATGTAATATAGGTACCTAAGTCCAGGTAAATAAAACTAGACAATAACAAAGTTTCCAGACGCACATTAAACCTAAACCACACATTCACATAAGAATTAGGGACCACATTAACATATAGAGTCGTAAGTTTGCTTTTCTTCCAAGATTTTCCATTACCAGTACAGAAGTACGCCGAAGCGAATCATCCGAGCCAGTGGGCAAGAAAACGTTAAGCGCATATGAGTCTTATTCAAGCATGCATTCGTATTACGTGCTGAGTGCAGAGCGGAATTGTGTTATTGTGTCAAAGACATGGTAATTTGAAGATAAGTGGTGTTCGTTATGTAAGCTGTTTTATAAGCAAACGGATTAAAAGCAACAAAATTAATCTAAAATAAGATAGAAAAATCGGCCAAGTGCGTTTCGTGAAATATGAAACTTTAAATTGGCAAACTTAAAAAAAAATCGTGCGTTCTAGCCTCTTCGGCATTGTGAAGAGCAGAAAATTCAACAAAAAGGTGATTGAAGATTATGTTCATTGTGAAGAACATTGTCAATTAAGGGTGAATAAAACTACATATTTAGTGCAAAATCCTTTCTCTTCTGCTTTTCACGGAAACGCTCGAATTAATCTCCCTGTCTCAATTAGCTAATTATAGCTATAGTGCCCTGAAGCTTCAGGGCACTATAGCTATAATCATCATGATACTAAATTGTAAAAAAAACCATTGGGGTGGGGGCCCTCCATGCCCTGAAGCTTCAGGGCACTATATATACTGAAGTTCATTGTGACAGCAACATGAATTCGGATGTTTCCGTGAAAAGCCGAAGAGAAAGGATTTTGCACTACATCTGTACTCACTATTGTTGTCGATTTCTAAGAACGAACATTTTGACAGTTCAGAAATGAGTCTTAAACATAATATAATTATGAGTCTTACCCTCATATTGATAAGGATTAATCTATATCAGTCAAAAGTTTATTCTTAGATCTCATAGACTATAGATCTCGTTCCAAACAATTGTCGGCGAAAATTATCATTAGCATGTGCACCAAAGAATGCTAGTAAAGATGCTTATTTACAATTTAGATGCAAACATTGATTACAGTTGTGACAAAATGCGATTTTCGCTATTAAATTTACCTCTCAAGTCAACGAGCATTGAATAGTACATTACGCTACAAGTGCGAAAAAAATTAAGTTCGACACGAGTTACGAATTTTGTTTTCGTTGGTCGATGGGGTCGAAAAGTGCTCGAGTAGAGACCACGGCAAGGCAAACGCAGCGTAGGACAAGATGGACAGACGACCTTGTGAAGGTCGCCGGGACACGCTCTAACCAGTACATGTGGAGGTCCAGAGGGGAGGTCTATGTTCAGCAGTGGACGTCTTATGGCTGAGATGATGATGAACTTGAACTAGTTATATTTTTTGCGGGCTAGGCCGCCGTTAAGTAATTCGTCTGCATTAAATACAGGTAGGTACCAACTTTTTAGGGTTTCGTAGCCAAAATGGCAAAAACGGAACCCTTATAAATTCGTCATGTCCGTCTGTCCGTCTCTGTCACAGCCGATTTACTCGGAAACTATAAATGCTACAGTAACGAAATTTGGTAAGGATATGTGTTGTATGAACCGCTACAGGATTATGATACTAAATTGTAAAAAAAACCATTGGGGTGGGGGCCCTCCATACATGTAACTGAGGGATAGAACAATTTTTTTAGTTGTATATAAGCGTGTGGGGTATTAATAGAAAGGTCTTTGAAAATGATATGAAGGTTTATAAATCTCATTTTTATTTAAGCAAACTGTTTCCGAGATATCAGCTCTCAAAGTCTGAAAAATGTGTCCCCCCCTCTATTTTTTAAACTACGCGATATAAAGTTCTAAAAAATATATATGTGTTATGCACATTAATAAGTTCTATCAACTATTTTTGGTTTGATTAAATTATCTCCTATAGTTTTTGAGGTAGGTTGATTTAACTGTATTTTTTTGATAATAAATTGATAATGGTACGGAAACCTTCGCGCGCGAGTCCGACTCGCATTTGGCCGGTTTTTTCTTATTATTATAAATACAATATATCCTTTATCTTCTTTACAGTATTCTTTTTATTCCTAATACCCCTGGCTACCTTAAGGAGCGGTTTAGTTTTCTCTCTTCCTTAAGGTGCTCTCAAAACCATCTTCTTGCTCCTCCCCGATCGTCTAGTAAGTTCTTTAATAAATCATTTAGCTTTCAGTCGGTTAGGATGTGGAATGCTTTGCCCATTGATATAAGGCGGGCTCAATCCCTGCCAATATTTAAAAAGCGCTTGAAAGAACATTATCTGTCCTTATCGTAAATTAGTCGTAGTCTTTGCTAGTAATTCCTTGCTTTTGTGTTATGAAGGTAAAACGTACTGTGTCCTTGCTTATTTAGTTGGTATATAGTTTATATATTAGTTTATGTAGTTTGTTCTCGATATGCGTCTCATGTAGTCTATGTATTTTATTTATGAAATATACATATTTCATTGTCCCTTTGTTTGTTTGCACTGCCCATTAAAGTTTCTTTTCGCCATTTCACTATCCAAAGGTTGTCTGGAAGAGATCGCTCTTTAGCGATAAGTCCGCCTGTTGTTACCTACTTATTTAAGTAAAATGAATGTATTTCTATTGCTTTGTTTTTGTTTGTAAGTAGTGCAACAATAAAGAGTTATATTATTATTATTATTTTATTTCTTTATTTATACATCTTCTTATCTGGGGGCACGGCAGTGCCCCCGCCAAGTCGAGCAAAAAAAAAGACACGGCCGTACCATCCTTTTCTCGAAGCCGTTCAGGCCATTTTCAACCGTCTGTAATTTCGCGCTGGTTACAGCTAGAAGTCTGAATTTTCTGCGACGTGTAGGCCATAACATGAGTTACATAATAATCTTGTTTGATTTCAATTATAACTTGTAGTTTAAAAATTACCGCATGTCAAAGTTCCTTAGTTTTGTCACTCACTGACTCACCGATCATCAATAATCTAAGGTATTTCTAGATGGCCTAGGAGCTCAAAATTTGAAACATAAGTAGTTTATAGCCTACCTATTACACAAAAAATCTGAAAATTGGAAATTTCTGCCGGATTTTAAAGTTATGCAAACTACTCAAATAAGTTTGTAATCCCATACAAATACATTCTAATACAAAATTAATTATGCGGTTGTTGCAAATAAGTTTATATGGCGGAATGAAGCGGGTTGGAACTTGGAACAAAGAGTTCTTTGGATTGTGGGTTTTCAAGCCAAATATTTTTATTGGTCCACAAGTTATAAATTCTGTTATTTTTTAAGTTTTCATGCTAATCCCAATTTTCATAAATCCCAAATTGGGGGATAATCTCTGAAGGCCCTCCAGCAGCACGGAATCTGGTAGCGGCCCCCCTGACCCAAAATCTATTTCCATTCCACCCTGTCATCATCATCATCATATCAGCCATAAGACGTCCACTGCGCAAATCATCATTATAAACGTAGTTACCGTAAAATTGTTTAATATTATAATAAGCTGTATTTTAAAATAACATCTTATTCGGATTTCCACTGTTCAATTTACATTAACGCTTTTATGCGGAAGTCAACAATTAATAATTAAGTACCTACCTAATAAATTAACATCACAAAATTCACTTATGTATTATCAAATATGACTACGGACAACCTAGCCAAACGAATTGGAAATGTGTTTGTAGTACAACAAAGTATTTTTTAAATATATTTGTTTTCAAAACTACAATTTATATACATAGGTTAAATCTAACTAAACTACTTAACCTAACCTATATCTAAGATTGGCCCTTGTGGCATTGTACCGAGGATGCTGGCGGCATTTCCTCGCTGTATCGCAATACTGATGCGTTGTGCGAGGAAGTCGCCAGCTCTTCGGTCTTTAGTTACATCAACCAGACGTTTCGCGATCTCAGCAAACAATTTGCGTGCGCTGGGGCCCCAAGAACCTAAAGTTTCTACGCCAAACGGTACAAAATCGTACTCTTTGCCGAGGCCCTTATATTTATTACGTTTTAAAAATTCGACATTTTCAGCCGCAGCGGCTGCCTTAAACGTAGTTCGTTGAAGATGGCACGGTGCCAGGGTGTCTACGCAAGTAGCATCCCATACCAACATCCGTCCCAAGCTCCAAGGAACCAAAGACACACCATCAGGTCTCTTACCATCATCTCTAATAATACCAGTAGGCTCAAGAAGAGCAGGTACGTTGATCGTGGCAAGAGACCTGCGGATTATGTCGTTAAGCGTCGCATGTCTGGATATACGGCCTGCGCTTTTTTGACAACTTAGTTCGTGGTGTCCCAGTCGGTCCACGTCTGTGCCACAACAGCATAAGTGAGGGGTACATACCGCGGCGCCGAGTCTCAGGCCGGTTGCGAGCCTAAGAGAGGCCGGATCCAGGAAAGTACCAGTACTAGCCGAAGGATGGGCATGCAGCCAGTAACCAGCTTCCCGGGTTCCGACCGCCAAAAGTCTCGCACGATCCGGACCTGCAGAGCTGTTTAGTATTCAACAAAATTCAAATTACTTTAAGTCAAACGCGGGGTCGGGAGTACGCAGTGCTTGTAACTTTTAAATGATGCCAGTACAAAATAAATCAGATACCTATATAAACTCTTGTTTATATAGGTATCTGATATTCTTATATCAAAAATATATATTTGATATTCTTATATCAAAAACTAAAAAAATGAATAATTGTGGTTTGTAATAAATGTAGGTATGTAATACTGGGCGTTTTAATAATCCTGGCAAGCGTATGTAGTACTTTCCAGGGTCACAAGTTTGAACGGTATACATCTAGTAAATATCGATTTCGGTAGCATTAAAGCGCAGGAATCTGCAATATTAGAATATAATAGAAAGACGCAAAAACCGTCCAGACTTGTCAGAAATTGTTCCATCAAAAAAAGCCCATAAAGACAGGGAGTGGGCTATGAGAAAAATGGTAGCTGACGTACAAGAAGTAGTACATCACATCAGCCGAAAGACGTCCACTGCTGAACATAGGCCTCCCCCAAAGATTGCCACAATGACAGGTCCTGCGCCACCCGCATCCAGCAGACTCCCGCGACCTTCACCAGGTCATCGATCCACCTTGTGGGGGGCCTACCCACGCTACGTCTTCTGGTACGTGGCCGCCACACAAGAACCTTCCCGCCCCAACGGCCATCGGTTCTACGCGCAATGTGCCCCGCCCACTGCCACTTCAGTTTAGCGATTCGGAGAGCTATTTCGGTTACTTTGGTTCTGCTGCGGATGGTCTCATTTTTAATCCGATCACGCAGAGAGACTCCTAGCATAGCCCTCTCCATTGCCCTTTGGGTGACTTTGAGCCTTCTTATGAGGCCCATTGTAAGCGGTCACGTTTCAGTACCGTATGTCATCACTGGCAACACACACTGATTAAAGACTTTCGTCTTCAAACACTGCGGAATATTGGACGAAAATATGTGTCGTAGCTTCCCGAACGCTGCCCAACCGAGTCGGATTCGACGATTGACCTCTTTCTCGATTGGACCTACCTAACTGGATAGTTTGTCCTAGGTATATATATTCGTCTACAACTTCGAGTGTAAAGTCTCCGATTATTACGGGAGTTGGTGCTACATGGGAATTTGACATGATTTTCGTCTTATCCATGTTCATCCTAAGACCAACTCGCTCGGAGGCTTTTCTGAGGTCAACGAGCATAGTACTCAAGTCCTCCAAGGTCTCAGCTAAGACTACTATATCGTCAGCGAATCGAAGGTGAGTGAGGTACTCGCCGTTTATGTTGATACCCAGCCTTCTCCAGTCCAGAGTCTTAAAGACATCCTCCAGTGCAGCGGTAAACAGCTTAGGCGAGATGACATCTCCTTGCCTAACTCCCCGCTGCAGCAGAATAGGCTTCGAGCTCTGGTCTTGGAGTCGGACTGACATTGTGGCGCTCTCGTACAAACACTTCAACACCTCCCCAACTAGCAAAACAGTCATATAACATCGAGCTTACTCAACTAATAAGTCGTATAAAAGTCATATAAACGCGAATTACACAGTACCTATCATATAAAGCCAACTTATACAGCAATATGTCATATAAAAGTTATATAAACGCAAATTACACAGTACCTGTCGTATAAAGCCAACTTATACAGCAATAACATAATAGTCGTATAAGATGTCATATACACGTTTATACGACTTTCTTATATGACTTAAGAGTCATATAAGAAGTTGCTGAAAAAGACACATTTATAAAACGCTTATATGACTTTTTTGCCGAGTAGCAAAAACTTATATTGCTGACTTATGACTTGTGAGAAAAAGTCGAGTAAACGTAACGCAGTTGCTATTATATGACTATTGTGAATGAAGTCCTATAACAGCTAATTATATATCTTGTTTTATAAAAGTGTTTTATTCAGCATCTCGACATCTTTTATGACTAAAGAGTCATATAAGATTAAAGCTGAGTAACCTGCTTTTATATGACGCTTACTTGACTATTTGTCGAATAATTACATCTTATATGACCTATGCTCGAGTAAATGGAAAAATAATTGCTATTATAGAACTTTTTGGTTTCAGCTGTTACTTTTATATGATTCACGTATCTACCTGTAGGTGTCATGGCACTTAAACCACTAAACTTGCTATATAAGAACTAATACGAAGCAGTTATATGATATGTTAATCGTATACATGTCATATAGTAGTTTCCTTCGTAATAATTAAAAATATTTATTTAATTTATATTGTAATAACTAATAATTAAAGTGGCGCGTTCATTATTTACTACTAAATATAGTATACTTTATCAGTAAAGTGGTATTCGCAATACATTTTCACCATTAGGTAGAATTTATAATGCCAATTATAACATGGTCATATATTACTTAGATAGCTCTGTCAAAACATACTCAACGGCATTAAGTAATTTAATTTTGCTTACACCAGCTAGCACTAACAAAATTATATGCACGAGCAAGTTGTCAATCCGTCTTCTGTTTAGTTTCGCTGGACACTTTTATTCCACAAATTTGGCATATAAGTAGCAATTATATGATCAATAAATAACTTACTCAACGGTTACATGGCTCTTATATGATTAAAAGTCATATATATAAAGCTATATAAGTCGCTATTATACAGCTAGTTAGCTATAAAGTGGTCACGGCGATGATTAATTTATGACTAATAAGTGGTGGCAGTTTCAGTTAAATGGCTTTTATATGGCTAAAAAGCTGAGTAATATGGGCCCAAATCGCGTTATATAAACGTAATTATTACGTTTTTATGACCAATTTCATAAGCTAAAAGCCGGAATATGTTACGTTTCCGCGACGATTATATGACGAAATTTTGCTAGTTGGGTCGATATAGCGGTAGTCGACTTGGCACCGTTGGAGAGACTGTAGTACTGCCCATGTTTCGATCGAATCGAAGGCTTTCTCGTAGTCCACAAACGCTAAACAGAGGGGCAGGTTATATTCTTCGGTCTTCTGTATAACCTGGCGAAGCGTATGGATGTGGTCTACGGTACTGAAGCCTCTTCTGAAACCGGCTTGTTCGGGAGGCTGGAAGTCATCAAGCCTGCGTGCAAGACGATTCGTAATGGCTCTTGAAAACAGCTTATAGAAATGGCTCAGAAGTGAGATGGGTCGGTAGTTCTTCAATAAAGCGTTGTCACCTTTTTTGAAGAACAGTACCACCACACCTCTGTTCCATGCCTTTGGCGTTCTCCCTTCCAGTAAGACGGAATTGAACAACTTCTGAAGGGCCGTAAGGATCGGTTTACCACCCGCCTTCAGAAGCTCAGCTGTAATTCCGTCCTCCCCAGGCGCCTTGTTATTTTTGAGCTGTTCAAGAGCCATTCTAATCTCGCACAGGCTGATGTCCGGGATGTCTTCTGTATAGTGTCGGGTCAGTCTAGCTCTGAGGTCTTCCGCTAGATCAACTTCGGGTCTGCTAGTTGACGTGTACAGCTGTCCATAAAAACCCTCTATCTCACTCAGCAGCTCAGACCTGGATGTGACGATTCTACCATTCTCAGTCTTTAATTTGGCGAGCTGGCTTTGCCCAACAGACAGATCCCTTGCAAAAACTTTAGAGCCCTTGTTCCGCTCGATGGCTTCTTCTATACACTTGGTATGGAATTGGCGCATATCGCGTTTGAGGGACTTAGAGATCTGTCTGTTGAGCTGCCGGTATAAAGTCGCATCAACTGAGGATTGTAGAACCAGTTCACTCCTTTTTTCCATTAGTTTCTGAGTGGAGTCTGAGAGCTTTCTGGTCTTATTTGTCCGTTGGGCCTTAAAACATTTAGACCCAGCGCTATGGACAGCTTCCACTAAACCGTCGTTGAATACGTCCACATCATCGCCTAGGTAATCGAAACGGTTTTGGAGTTCCAGCTGAAAGCTCTCGGGGTTTTGGAGATGGAGTGCAGGACGGAGCGTAGACTTCATCAGTCGCGATCGTTTTAGCTTAGGACATATATTCAACGTGCCTCTTACCAGGCGGTGATCGCTTCCGGTTTTAACCGTACTGATCACAGAAACATCGTTGAATATATGTCTCTTCGTTGAATCTTGAATCTTGAATCATGATGAAGGCGATCTCGTTTTTAGTTGCACAGTCGGGACTCATCCAAGTCCATTTTCTGTGCTCGCGTTTCTTAAAGAAGGAGTTCATCATGTAGAGTCCCTCCTTCTCTAAGAAACCAGCCAGCAGATGGCCCCGGTGGTTCCGACGTCCAACCCCAAATTGCCCCACCCTCAGCTCGTCACCATCTCTCTTGCCCAGTTTCGCGTTGAAGTCCCCCATAACAACGGTGAAGTAGGTTCTGGAGCTATGCATGGCTTTTGAGATATCATCATACATAGCCTCCACCTCGTCGTCGGAGTGTGTCGAAGTCGGCGCGTACACCTGTATGACCTTCAGCGAGTATCTCTCAGATACTCTGAGTATAAGGTATGCCACCCTAGCCGACACACTCTCGATCTTCACCACGTTGTTTACGAGGGACCTGTGGACGATGAACCCGACACCTCCCTGGGACTGTTGGTCGCCCTCCCGGAAATAGAGCAAGTTGCCGGACTTTAGGATTATCGTGTCCTCGCCCTCTCTTCGGACTTCTGACAATCCCACAATGTCCCAACGCAACTTGCTCAATCCTTCCTCCAGTTCCACTAACTTTTCGTCAGTCCGCAGTGTACGTGTGTTGTAAGTTGCCAGGGCCAGAGGTCGTCGGTGGTGGTAGCCGGATCTTCGCCGGAGATTCTTAGCACCCCTGACCCCGCTAGCACCCTGGCCGCTACCATAACCAGGGCACCGGGGGTCGCCGGAACCTCGGGGCCGCGGCCTTGTTTGTATCATCATGGGGGGTAATTGCCATAATCGCCACGCTTGGCATGCGGGTTGGCGATCGCAGTGTCTCCACCGCACTTTAGGGATGCTGCTGCCCATCCCCCGGTGGTCTTGGTCGTAGTTTTCAGACATACCCGGGTCACGTAGGTAAAGCCCAAGAAAAAAAAGAAGAATACCTACAAAAAGAGATGAGATCCCATCAAAAACATTACATGTAAAAAGGTGCAAGTCTCGCAGCATAGCAGTTGTTACACCACAAAAAAGTTATGAGATCAATTGTTTAACCAAGTCAATAATTCTGTAGTTACTACAAGGGGGTATCCATAAAACTCGATTTCTACTAACTTGCCTCACTTGAAACTGCATGTAGAAATACTCATTTTATTGTAGGTATCAATAAAGAGTAAGCCAAATTAGCTTGAGATTACCAAGCGAATTAAGTTTGATAATCCACCACTACCTATCCATGGGAACATTTGTCTAGCAGCTTTGTCATAAATTGTTACCTTATAACAATTACTTAATTAACAACATGTTATAGTAACTGTATTAATATAAGATATCTGTATTTTTTTAATATAAAGAATGACTTGGCCATCGCACAGGGATGATTTGGGTTGGGTCGTGATCAAAATCTACTTTTCGTGACTCTGAAGCCTATCAACATTATATAGGGTAGACTCTGATTAATATATTATCTTAAAACTACTTTAATCATTTATGTATATACTTACTCAAACCAAAAGGTGTCAATAGGAAACCGCGTGAAATAAAAAAAATCTACTGGCCTGTCCGCCCTTCCTACTATTCTTCATACTAATTTTGAATTTCGCACGCATTTCTACTGACATAATTTGGTTGTCAGAGTATATATAGTCATCCTATTATGCCTTTGTCAAACGGTGTATAGGATATCTGGTGACCATGTTATAACAAACAAAATTTTCTATTTCTTGAAAAACACTCTTTCTCTCGCTCTCAGATTTAATTCCGTATTATGTCCATTATTTTGATTCACGACCTCAAAAACACTCGGTATATAGGTAAGTAATAAAATCAACTGCTTAAAACAACCCTAATTTAGCAATGCCCTAAAGACAATTCAGTAAGATGTGGTCGATGGCCAAGTCATTCTTTACATTAAAAAAATACAGATATCTTATATTAATACAGTTACTATAACATGTTGTTAATTAAGTAATTGTTATAAGGTAACAATTTATGACAAAGCTGCTAGACAAATGTTCCCATGGATAGGTAGTGGTGGATTATCAAACTTAATTCGCTTGGTAATCTCAAGACTACACTGATCTAAAGACTGTAAAGCTTGGAGTACCTCAGGGTTCTATTCTGGGGCCTTTCCTCTTCCTGGTGTACATAAATGACTTGCCGAACCTTGTAAAAGATAAATGTGACATAGTTCTGTTTGCTGATGATACATCGTTAATTTTCAAAGTTGACAGAAAACAAATTGACTACAGACAAGTCAATGAAACTTTGAAAGAGGTATCAGAGTGGTTCACAGCGAATAATTTACTTCTTAATGCGAAGAAGACCAAATGTGTAAGATTCTCGCTTCCAAATGTAAGAAAGTCTGAAACTATTATCACGTTAAATGGTGAGAAGCTAGACCTTGTTGATAATGCACTTTTTCTGGGCCTTACCTTGGACAGCAATCTGCAATGGGCTCCTCACATATCTACCCTGGCAAAAAGGCTGAGCTCTGCCGCGTATGCAGTTAGAAGAATCCGACAGTTCACTGACGTGGAGACAGCTCGCCTAGTTTACTTTAGTTACTTTCACAGTATTATGTCTTATGGCATACTGGTTTGGGGCAAAGCAGCAGATTTGGACACCATCTTCATTCTTCAGAAGAGAGCTATTCGATCGATTTACAATATGAGCTCTCGCGACTCACTGAGAGAACGATTTAAGGAAATAGATATTCTCACAGTAGCTTCACAATACATACTGGATGTGATAATGTACACACATAAGAATATTAAATCCTTTAAAAAGCTTTCTGACATTCACAGCCGCAACACACGGAACAAGCATAAGTTATTGGTTACCAAGTTTCGTCTACAGAAAGTAAAAAAGTCGTTTGTTGGAAACTGTGTTACCTTTTTCAACAAAGTACCCTTAGAGGCATGGGAACTGCCCTATAATTCATTCAAAATGTACATCAAAAATGGTCTTCTCAAAAAGGGTTATTATAAAGTTGACGATTACTTGAATGACGAGGAACCATGGCCGTGTCTTCAGTCTCAAGAGCTGTCTTAGATTTACATGACATTGACTTGAATACATATTAGTTATGTATTTTGTAGACTTAGTTTATAAGACTGTTAGCTTAACAGCCTCTTTATTATTATTATTCCTCTTTATTTATTATGCGTCTCGGGTTAGGTGTTTTACAATATGATTATAAAAGTAAAATACAATACAACATACAAAAAAGATACAAAACATATAAACACATTATAAAAAACCTAACCTAGAGGGCCGCCGGCAGCGGAGCGGGCCCAAGCTGCCGGTGGTTAGGGCTACAGGGAATTATTATTATTATTATTTTTTTTTTTGACGTTTGGAGAGCCTTTACACCTCCAAAATTATTAATTTTATTTATTATTCTTAGCATTTAATTTCTTTGACCGTGGAGACCTTTTACATCTCCACACTTAATCTGGGGGCACGGCAGTGCCCCCGCCAAGTCGAGCAAAAAAAAGGCACGGCGTACCATCCTTTTCTCGAGGCCGTTCAGGCCATTTTCAACCGTCTGTAATTTCGCGCTGGTTACAGCTAGAAGTCTGAATTTTCTGCGACGTGTAGGCCATAACATGAGTTACATAATAATCTTGTTTGATTTCAATTATAACTTGTAGTTTAAAAATTACCGCATGTCAAAGTTCCTTAGTTTTGTCACTCACTGACTCACCGATCATCAATAATCTAAGGTATTTCTAGATGGCCTAGGAGCTCAAAATTTGAAACATAAGTAGTTTATAGCTTACCTATTACACAAAAAATCTGAAAATTGGAAATTTCTGCCAGATTTTAAAGTTATGCAAACTACTCAAATAAGTTTGTAATCCTATACAAATACATGCTAATACAAAATTAATTATGCGGTTGTTGCAAATAAGTTTATATGGCGGAATGAAGCGGGTTGGAACAAAGAATTCTTTGGATTGTGGGTTTTCTAGCCAAATATTTTTATTGGTTCCATACCTACAAGTTTTAAATTCTGTTATTTTTTTAGTTTTCATGCTAATCCCAATTTTCATAATCCCAAATTGAGGAATAATCTCTGAAGGCCCTCCAGCAACACGGAATCTGGTAGCGGCCCTCCTGACCCAAAATCTATTTCCATTCCACCCTGTCATCATCATCACCATATCAGCCATAAGACGTCCACTGCGCAAATCATCATTATAAACGTATTTACCGTAAAATTGTTTAATATTATAATAAGCTGTATTTTAAAATAACATCTTATTCGGATTTCCACTGTAAAATTTACATTAACGCTTTTATGCGGAAGTCAACAATTAATAATTAAGTACCTACCTATACCTAACATCACAAAATTCACTTATGTATTATCAAATATGACTACGGACAACCTAGCCAAACGAATTGGAAATGTATTTGTAGTACAACAAAGTTCAAATTACTTTAAATCAAACGCGGGGTCGGGAGTACGCAGTGCTTGTTAAACAAAAAGTAACTTTTAAATGATACCAGTACAAAATAAATCAGATACCTATATAAACAAGAATATCAAAAACTAAAAAATGAATAATTGTGGTTTGTAATAAATGTAGGTATGTAATACTGGGCGTTTTAATAATACAGTCGTATTTTAAAATGGCGCGGGTGAGACGCGGGTAGTGCCGCGCAGACGCGCACCGCCAACGCCACCGTGTGACAGTCACAGTCAGTTGCCCGTGCGCCGTAGGTAATGGATGGCTATTTGGGTGTTTCAGAATTAATTTGCGATTCTCCTGTGCGTACTGAAGCGATTATTTGTCTTTTTCAACGTCTGTAAGGATTACGAATTTGTTTAGGGATTTGATTTGCTAGAGATTTGGATATTGTTGTGTAGGTAATTTCAACGTAGGTCCACCACCACTGCGAAATGCTGACGGTAATCTGGTTCATAGTGCAAAAGAGATAGCCGATCTTCTTGGTGCTCTTTTTGCCTCGAACTCGACTGTGAGCGATGACGGCAGCATTATACCGCCTACTATCCCGCGGTGCGCACACTCAATGCCAGAAATTCACATATCCCAGAAAGATGTTCGGCGGGAGTTGCTGTCGTTAAACGTTCACAAGTCGAGCGGGCCAGATGGCATACCTGCAGTGGTGCTTAAACGTTGTGCTCCTGAGTTGTGTCCTGTGTTAACGCGTCTCTTCGCTCTTTCCAGTATCAAACGGGAAGTTCCATCTTCGTGGAAGACGGCCCTTGTGCACCCTGTTCCAAAAAAGGGTGACAGATCGGATCCATCGAATTATAGGCCTATCGCTATCACCTCCCTTCTCTCTAAGGTCATGGAGCGTATAGTTAACGCTCCTCCTTGGTTACCTAGAAGAACACGATCTTATAAGCGACCGCCAGTATGGCTTTCGCCACGGTCGCTCTATCGGTGATCTTCTAGTGTAGGGGAGGTAGGGGAGGGATGGGCACTTTTTCACTATTTATTGTATAAAAAAACAGATTTTATAGATAATCAACTTTTATTGCCAATTCTTATTGCACCACATATTTGGCTAGATATAACTAAAGAGATTTCTTAAAAATCACAATCAGTTTCAACATTACGAAATATTTTATAAACTAAGTCAAAAGTGCCCAATGCTCCCTATGGTAGGGAGGCTTGGGCATACCCTGTGGGAGGCTTGGGCTCGGCCTATAAATCACTTTATATCCATAACGGAATTCAAAAATTAGTTAACAAATAAACTATTATTAAACTATATCAATAATCGAAACCAAAAATAAAAGTTAACAAATAAAAAACATCTTAAACAGTATCTTAACTTATCTGAGATTGGGTATAACCCATATAGGACTATCAAATGTGTACTTAGAGCTACCACGTTTGGTTTTATCGCATGTCTTTGGTACTGGCAACTTAGTTTTAATGTCGTCTAAAAGGACACTAGCTATGTCATCTACTTCAGGAAAAAAAAACCTTAAATATTGGCTCTACTCCTCCTATACTGAACATAATAGGAGGGAGCATTGGGCATGCCCAAACCACCCGCGCGCCAAATGCCCATTGCTCCCTCCGTATACATTTTCGACATAGGTTACCGGTATTTTTTTGAATCTACATATTTAGGCTTGAATTTCAGTTTAATTCATAGATTAGTAAATATACAACAGATAAATAATAGAAAATACACATACCTTTAATTAGTTTTCTCTTTATTACAATCCGAAACCGCAGCAAAATATTTACTTTTACGAGCGCATAACCTTCAAACGTGTTTGTGTTTCACAACTGACAGAAAATACAGATAGTCTATGGATTAAGTGTTGCCAGTCGGTAAAGTAAACTACCAAATCAAGAAAAAATAATCTTTGATCAAATCAGAATAAAAAGGGGGTGCCCATATCTCCCAACTGCCCTTCCCTCCCCTACCTTCCCTACCTCACTCACCGCTAGGCCTCAGCCATGGAGAGTCAAGGCGAGGCTTTGACAGTCAGCCTAGATATAGCGAAGGCGTTCGATCGGGTCTGGCATAGGGGCCTTTTGTCGAAGTTGCCATCTTATGGACTGCCCGAGGGATTATGCAGATGGATAGCTAGCTTTTTGTCCGGCAGACGCATTCGTGCCGTAGTAGATGGTAGCTGCTCTGATAGCATGGGCATAAACGCTGGCTTCCCGCAAGGCTCTGTGCTATCCCCAACGCTGTTCCTTCTGCATATCAATGACATGTTGTCTATCGGCGACCTCCATTGCTATGCGGATGACAGTACTGGGGATACTTTTTACACAGGCCGTGCTAATATCCCTCGCTCTGTGGTACTGGAAAGTCGCGGAAAACTTATGTCTGACATCGAGAACACTTTATCTAGAGTCTCGTTATGGGGTCGGGATAACCTAGTCAGGTTCAAGTGGTTCGACCCCACAAAGACACAAGTTTGCGCGTTTACCGCTAAAAAAACCCCATTTACTGTGGCTCTAAAGTTCCAAGACACAGCTCTTACCATGTCAGGGAGTATTGGGATCCTCGGAGTCGACATTTCCAACGACGTCCAATTCCGATGTCACCTAGAGGGAAAAGCTACGCTGGTATCCAAAAAGCTCGGTGTGCTCAATAAAGCGAGGGGATACTTTACTCCGGGGCAAAGACTTCTGTTATATAAGTCGCAAGTCAGACCCCATATGGAGTATTGCTGTCACCTTTGGGCAGGAGCACCTGTGTACCAGCTTGCACCCTTTGACTCGGTTCAGAGACGAGCTGTCCGAATAATCGACGATCCCAGACTCACAGGCGGTATTGAACCCTTAAGTCTAAGGAGAGACATCGCCTCCTTATGTGTGTTCTATCGTCTGTACAATGGGCTGTGCTTTGAAAAACTGTTCGACATGATGCCAACGTCCACTTTTCATCATCGCACCGCTCGCCACCGACTGGGATGAGCGCCCAGTCGGTGGCGAGCGGTGCGTTGAACAAACTTCTGTCGTTGATTGGCTTTGATGGACTTGCTTTTATTTGAAATTAGTCGACGATCCCAGACTCACAGGCGGTATTGAACCCTTAAGTCTAAGGAGAGACTTCGCCTCCTTATGTGTGTTCTATCGTCTGTACAATGGGTTGTGCTCTGAAGAACTGTTCGACATGATGCCAACGTCCACTTTTCATCATCGCACCGCTCGCCATCGACTGGGCGCTCATCCTCACACCTTGCAACCTAAATGGTCACGCACCGTGCGGTTTCAAAGGAACTTCCTCCCGCGGACGGTCCGTCTGTGGAATGAGCTCCCTGCCGAGGACTACAGTATGGGGTTCTTCAAAAGAGGAGTGTACGTGTACGAGGCGGGCCGTATGCTTGTTTGCCACCGACATGGTATAAAAAAAAAAATAATAATAAAAAAGGTGTTTCGTATGAACGAAATAATACGTTGGGGTTAAAATAATAAAAAAATCTTTACTTATTTGTCGTGTTAGACTGTTAATTGTGTTCATATACTAATTTAGAAATTGTTTGTGTAGGTAATTTTAGGTTTACGAACTTGTTTAGGGATTTGATTTGCTAGAGATTTAGACATTGTTGTGTAGGTAATTTCAACGAAGTAATGCGTTGAAGTTAAAATAAAGCTACTGTTAATTGTGTTCAATGCTCTAATGGATATCGGTTCTGGAGTGTTTACATGTGGGCAAGCGTATGTAGCACTTTCCAGGGTCACAAGTTTGAACGGTATACATCTAGTAAATATCGATTTCGGTAGCATTAAAGCGCAGGAATCTGAAATATTAGAATATAATAGACTAAGATGCAAATACCGTCCAGACTTGTCAGAAATTGTTCCATCAAAGCCCCGGAAAAAAGCCCATAAAGACAGGGAGTGGGCTATGAGAAAAATGGTAGCTGACGTACAAGAAGTAGTACCCGAAAAGAAAAAAAAGAAGAATACCTACAAAAAGAGATGAGATCCCATCAAAAACATTACATGTAAAAAGGTGCAAGTCTCGCAGCATAGCAGTTGTTACACCACAAAAAAGTTATGAGATCAATTGTTTAATCAAGTCAATAATTCTGTAGTTACTACAAGGGGGTATCCATAAAACTCGATTTCTACTAACTTGCCTAACTTGAAACTGCATGTAGAAATACTAATTTTATTATAGGTATCAATAAAGTGTAAGCCAAATTAGCTTGAGATTACCAAGCGAATTAAGTTTCATGATCCACCACTACCTATCCATGGGAACATTTGTCTAGCAGCTTTGTCATAAATTGTTACCTTATAACAATTACTTAATTAACAACATCTTATAGTAACTGTATTAATATAAGATATCTGTATTTTTTTAATATAAAGAATGACTTGGCCATCGCACAGGGATGATTTGGGTTGGGTCGTGATCAAAAACTACTTTTCGTGACTCTGAAGCCTATCAACATTATGTAGGGTAGACTCTGATCAATATATAATCTTAAAACTACTTAAATCATTTATGTATACCTATACTTACTCAAACCAAACGGTGTCAATAGGAAACCGCGTGAAATAAAAAAAAATCTACTGGCCTGTCCGCCCTTCCTACTAATTTTGAATTTCGCACGCTTTTCTACTGACATAATTTGGTTGTCAGAGTATATATAGTCATCCTATTATGCCTTTGTCAAACGGTGTATAGGATATCTGGTGACCATGTTATAACAAACGAAATTTTCTATTTCTTGAAAAATACTCTTTCTCTCGCTCTCAGATTTAATTCCGTATTATGTCCATTATTTTGCTTCACAACCTCAAAAACACTCGGTACATAGGTAAGTAATAAAATCAACTGCTTAAAACAACCCTAATTTAGCAATGCCCTAAAGACATTCAGTAAGATGTGGTCGATGGCCAAGTCATTCTTTATATTAAAAAAATACAGATATCTTATATTAATACAGTTACTATAAGATGTTGTTAATTAAGTAATTGTTATAAGGTAACAATTTATGACAAAGCTGCTAGACAAATGTTCCCATGGATAGGTAGTGGTGGATCATGAAACTTAATTCGCTTGGTAATCTCAAGCTAATTTGGCTTACACTTTATTGATACCTATAATAAAATTAGTATTTCTACATGCAGTTTCAAGTTAGGCAAGTTAGTAGAAATCGAGTTTTATGGATACCCCCTTGTAGTAACTACAGAATTATTGACTTGATTAAACAATTGATCTCATAACTTTTTTGTGGTGTAACAACTGCTATGCTGCGAGACTTGCACCTTTTTACATGTAATGTTTTTGATGGGATTATTATTACAAGTATCAAAACACAATATATGGTACTAAAGAAAAATAACCAAAACGAAAACCTGCTCATCCATTGGACTGGTAAACTAGTTCATGATTTACGAGATACTTTATTTTTCCGACCCACTGAGTAGGAGTCAGTGATCTGTCTCGTTCCGTGCCTGATATACGTTTACTTTGCTTACTTTAAATCTTATAGTGCCTAGATGAGCGATGTTAAATGTAAAATTATCAATTCTCAAACTCGCCGTTATTCATTGATTTGGCTCGAAATAAGTTTTTAAGAAATTATAAGAAAATAAAAGAATAATAATAATAAGAATAATGAATTCATCATTTCATTGAAATCAAATTGGAATGAAATGTTGCATTATGTATAATACTGGTATATTTTAGCATTTCTGTAATTTAAAATATTATCGTGACGAATTACCATATTAAATAATGTTATGTAATTATTTATTTATTGAATAACAATGTAAAGAGATTTAAAACGGTAAAATGGTTTTTCTTTATTAAAAGGTTAAAAAGGATAAATGCTGCCAGTATTCACTCGATACAAGCCCCTCCTGAAAAAAAAATATCAAAATGTTCATGTTTAAAATATGCACGGAAAGTTGTGTCTCTAATATATATATGCCAGATGCATTTTTTTTCCGCAAGACTACCTATATGTATAAAGAAGAATTATTGGGAAATTGGAATTGCATTATTTTGTAGTGGTGTTCCTAATAGTATCTGCACGCCATAATAATGCATACAAATGGTCAAGTGACTTTTCATACGAATCTGTCTCATATATTTATTGTTTATCGCTTATCGTATACGAATACAGAATGGCACCTTGGCTAGGCCTGTATTTACTTTATAGGCACTGGTCTCACCGCGAACTACTAAGCTATGAACTATCGGCTATAAAAACGCACAAAAGCCCCGGCGGTGATAGCTGATGGCTGGGCGAGTATCGCCGTGTCTCTTTTATTTACACGTGAGTGCGTATCTTTTGTTCATGTTGATAGCCGATAGTTCATAGCTTAGTAGTTCGCAGTAAGACCAGTGCCATAGTCATATTAACCTTACGTATGAGGTAGTCACAAATAAATTCTTACTGCCGTCAAATCACATTTACACTTACTGTAATTTGGCGAGCGTCATCGTCCCAACAACCACCGCTGGTGTTCCCACACACCGATCATTATTGACCTGGGTCATGGAGTCACATCTCAGAGCCTGCAGGTGGCCACCAGTGTTCACAGTCGCATCGAACAGTCTCCAAGCCCTCTCGTGATGACACGCGTTGTCACTCGCCGCACACCCTGGCTGCCTGGTTCCTCCGTTCGGGTAGATGTCCAGGGTACCGACAGCATCAGCGAGACCATAAGCCCTGGCGCCGGTTATATCGGTGTGGAGAACTTCGACGTATAAAGCGTCAGATGCCCTGATACGTTGGGAGGATGCGCTCCAACCTTCGCCAGCGGGATCCAATGCTGGAAGAGTAATTCGTTTTTATCATCAGTAACTCTGACAATTTTCGATGTAACAGGAAGGTATGGTATTGCTCATTGAGAAATCACCAAAAACCTGAGAGGCTACCATGATCGCTTAAATACAGTTTAGGTTTGGCCTGACTGTTTTTTACAGTTGAAGGGTCCACGTCCAGTGCTTGAAAAAATCAGGGCAAATTTACACCTTATTCAACAGAATAAAACCACCTTACTTTTAACAAAAAGTAAGGTGGTTTTCCTTCTGAAATTTGAATTGACTAAACATGTTCTTTCCGTGGACCCTTCAGTTATTCTAATCTATTGAACTGACATAATTATTTTCGCGATTCAGATTGAACTGAATCGCATTTTGTAGATTGTAACTAGTAGCCCTCCAAGATCTGCCTCGTTAATTGTGAAATTTGTATATAACAGAGAAGACCTATTGTTCTAGGAACTATTTGTAAAACCAAATGCACTTAAATCAGGCCTGCTACCATGAATACAGAAACTAGACAGTGACAGAAAAATCCCTGAAATTTGCGATCTTCGATGTTCGCGGTAGCAGACCTGATAAACTTAGTAGCTCAGATTCAATGATAAAATGACATGCATGAATGTACGAAATGTAATGTTTATACCTAGATATTTTTCTAGCAGGAACTAGAGATTGGCAAAACTAAAAATCGACATGATTTTTATCGATAAGTCTTGTAACAGTCGATAAATAAATGCAATTAATAAATAACGCGCAGTGACTTAGAGATAATCTACAAGAATGCAAACAATATTCAAAACGATGCATCATTTTTCTTATACCTTGAATTTTGTACCCATTAAAAGAACAAAGACTAATAAGAAACACTCTAACGCTATAGCCAATAATACATTATGAAGTATTAGATATTTAATAAAAATAAAGCGTAGATGAGTCCTATATTTCTTGGCTACCTGATTTTACGAAGTTAGTATGTTTATGAGAATAGGGTACACCCTATTCTCATTCTGTTATCGGTACACCGATGACGATCGGTACACCGATAACAGTTACGTCGATTTTTGATTTAGTACTGATTTTTCAATCCCCAGATAACAGTAACTGTCAAATAAATGTTCGCTCTATCCTTTTTTGACTGATGACCAGCGATAAGGATGGTAATACTTTTAATTGAGGATTGAAAAATCAGCCCTAAATCTCTTGTTCCTGCTAGAAAAATACCTAGGCTGGTATAGTAATGTTATAAATATAATTAATTTCTCGTCAAAATTTATGGAAATGGATGAATTAAGCTTCATTTTATTTAGGTACTAGGAAACGTTAAACTTGATAGTACACATCATGAGCTGCCGCGGTGAATTAACGTGGACAACATCCTATCCCTCTCGCTCGTTATACGCGTGTACAGGAGGGATGGATAGAAAGTAAGTCCGCATTAAACCCACGGCAGCAATTCATGGTACCACCACGGCTGTCACTTTGTTCAGTGTTCTGGAAAAACTTGTCATTCCAAATCCGCTTCAAAGATTAATCAGGCGATTAAATAGCTGAGCAATTGTTAGAAAATTTCGTCTATTTTTCTCTTATCATGTCTAGAGTTAAAAGTCCGATCTTGATAACAATCAGCAATTACATTAGTGGTATGAAGATCAGCAAGTGTAGTTAGTTACTCATGTCCGTGATCCATAAATTCTTTGGTTCTAGTGAAAAAGGGTATACAATCTAGGTTGGTTTGTGTAAGATGTTCCAAGATATTTGTTTATTTAAAAAAGAATAAAGATGAGACACTCCGAAACTTTGATCATTTGAATTATATTTATTTATTTATTTAAACTTTATTGCACAAAAGAAAATCTTAAAGTACAAAAGGCGAACTTAATGCCAAGGGCATTCTCTACCAGTCAACCTTAAGGCAAAGCAGAGAAGGATTTATTTATAAGTAAAGCTTACTTTGTGATAATTATTATGAGCTGAATAATGTAAGTAGAACATACCATTTGTTTTCTTTTTTGTAAATATTCGTGTTTAATGCCAAGAACTGAATAGATCTTCAAGCACGAAATCGTAAAAAAGTACGGGTTATGCACTAGCCTGGGTTTCTAATGGACTCAATCTGTCATATGTCGATAATAATATATGATAGTTATTTCAGTTTCTTACTGCCTTTACCAAACGTTTGTGCTGTGTGGTGACGGCGGTAAGAATACATTTGTCACCATTCCAACTCTTCCCACGGGTGTCATAAGAGGAAACTAAGGGATTGAAGTGTCACTGACCATTCTTTGACAGAAGTGTGATGATGGGCAGCAGCGTCATCATAGTGGACACACTACGGCGATCGTCATACAATATACCCTTTTTCACTAGAACGTGTATAAAACGTGTACCCTTTGTCATAAGTCTTGAGGAGTTGTTACTTTTTTCACTAAAGTCACTTTTTTCACATCACATCATACATAATCAGGCTATATCAATTCAGCTGCTGGACAACGGCCTCTCCTTATCCTGTGCGTATGGACGCATTAGGAGGTAAATGTCCATTATCGCACGCAAGTCGGTTGGCAATCGCAGTAGTGTGTCCACTATGAATCATGATGCTTCTACCCATCATCAATCTTCGATGAATAAATGGATGGTGACACTTTTAAGTCCCTTAGCTGACTATAACGTTACCTACGGGAAGAGTTGGGATGGTGACAAATGTATTCTTACTACTGTCACCCCACGGCATAGCCGTAGAATTATTATACAGCGTGGGTATTTTATACGGGCGAATAATGAATCCACCTAGAATATTTTGATCCTACGAACCGTATAAAGGTGCGTTTAAACCAAAAGAGCATTCGCTGTTCTAGCGTTCTACGAAATCAACCAATCACGTTTTGAGTACCGATCGAATTTCGTAGAGTGGGAGGTTAGAACAGCGAATGCTCTTTTAGTTTGAACGCACCTTAAGATAGGTAGCCATTTCGTTAAATTTTGCTGTTAATTAGGTGTAATGATTTTTCTAAAGTGCAACCCACCAGCAATGTATGCCGTCCAACTGACATGACACTCGTATGACGTTTAGATAATTATGTCTACGTTAATTAATGTGGCTAAAATATATTGCGTTCTCAATTATTTTGTATTTATTTTGTATAAAAATAAATACCTTAATTCCCTAAAGAAATTATGTAAACAAGTTCCCTAGGTCCGATAGTAATCGCCATTAAAATATTCGCCCGTATCAAATACACACGCTGTATTGTAAAAATTTATGATTAGATTTATATCACTTGAGATTATGTCAGTTTACAATGTGTGAAAATTGTGAAAACCATCAGTTATTGTTACTTATTTTTTATTGTCTTTCTTACCCGTGATTTTTGCAGGCTTCACAACATATTGCCGAAACGCCATACCCACAATATGAGCTCCAAGATCGAATCCAATCAGATGGAGGCGGTTCAACTGTAATCCAGCCGTGATCATTTCCAATATGAACCTTCGAAGGTCATCAGCAACGTAGGGTACGAGGGCAGCAGCCTGGCTGTAGGTAGAATGGGACATAAAGGACCAATCTACCATGATGAGGATGTTGGTTGCTGAGGCGAGCGCTGAAACAGTGGAAAGATTTTGTACCGTAAAATCACCTAACTCTAGTCCTGGTGCATTCCAAGGGAATGTCAGGTAAAATCACCTGACTCTAGTCCTGGTGCATTCCAAGGGAATGTCAGGTAAAATCACCTCACTCTAGTCCTGGTGCATTCCAAGGGAATGTCAGGTAAATTCACCTAACTCTAGTCCTGGTGCATTCTAAGGCAATGTCAGGTAAAATCACTTAACTCCAGTTCTGGTCCAAGGGAATGTTCAAGGGTAGTACGTAGCGCCGTTTTTCGCGTACATCTAAGAAATTAAAGCCCATTTTTGGTGTATCTTAATCTTATAACTGGGTGTTTGTATTTATAGAGAATTCTCGCATTTTTCATAAATTTCTAAGGGAGTTGTCATAGCCGTTACGTTTCCGATAAAGTACTTTTTCATGGAATGCACCTCCTCATTGGGTTTAAGGCTAACATGAAAAAAATTGGCTTGTACCTTTATAATTATTTTAAATGTATTAGCGATATGACAATCGCCAAAGTGGAACGGGTTTTACTTTCGCTCACATTTGTTCCCTGGTTCCTTTGCAAGAAACTCAAGTAAGTGTATAAATACTAACAAAATTGGAGGGTCTGTCCGAATTCAGTGTGGACGCCACTTTGTCGTCCATGCACTACGATGGCAACGTTAGTGTTCGCATCGAGATTCAGAGTCGGCAGATAAGTTGCAGGATCGCTTATTTGTAACATGGTTGTCCTGGAAATGATAAAACAATATCAAAGATAAGCAGATCTAAAAGAATACTTTTTTACTTCAATCATCGCCCTATTGTCCAGTGTGACGATTATGGGCCTCCTAGGTAATTGAAGAGGCCTACGTCCAGCAGTGGACTATAAGTATATGCGATAAGTCACGTCACCATTATTAATGTATGGAAATAGTCTCGTGATTTTCGTACGAATCTGTCATTCTCATACACTCATTACTTATCGCTTATCGTATACGATTGCAGAATGGCATCTTGGCTGGGCCTGCATCTTATCTCAGTCCACTGCTGGACGTAGGCCTCTTTTATTACCTATCCTTATAGACTTACCCCCTTATTCATAAACGTCTGCTAACTTAACAAGCCGCTAATAATTGTTTGTCCCTTTCGGTTTCAACAATGTGCCCATAAGAGCAAAAGGGACAAACAATACTTAGCGGCTTGTCAAGTTAGCAGACGTTTATGAATACGGGGGTTAAAAGGAGGCCCATAATCGTCACATTAGACAAAAGGTTGGGTCACTGATGTTTGTAGAAAAAAGTATTTGTTTTTATTGGGCATACTTGTAAAAATAGTTGCGTAATGAGATCAATAAAGAGTGTGGAAAATGATTGGCCATCGGAATTAATTTTCTGCCACAGTTGATTTTTTTTATGTGACGGAGGTAGACATCTGAGCTCTCAGCCCACCTGATGGAAAGCAGGAACTGAGGCCCATGGACATAGTGACCAAAAATCGCCTATACGCTGCCTATCTTGAGGACTTAGCTGGATTGTCTCTATCCATGCCAGTACATACACATTACTAATTATGTAACGGCAGGTTAACGGGTAAGACGGTGGTAGTTATCCGGGTGGATCCTGCACGAGGTCCTACCACCAGCAAGGTATTTGCTATTATTTTTTTTTACTTTTTGTTGCTATCTTTGACTATTGTATTTATCTAGAAATAGCTCTTCTAGAGTTACTTACGGAACTTACGGAGTTTGAAGAGATGAAAAAAAAACACAAAAATATTAACTTTTTTTGTAAGGCCTATCCATTTTAAGAAAATTTCAATTCAAATCCGGAGGCATTAAAACTTAAAATAAAAATATTGTAAACAGAAGAATCAAACACCAAATGGCACCGTTTTGTAACTAAACTGTCCTCCAAGACTAAACAATCTTAACATTTTCGACGACGCTAAGTTTGACAGCTGATGTGGGTGGATACGGTTATTATTAAACTGAAATCAGGATGCTTAGACAAGTTGCCAATCGCTAATGCTTAATCGTCAATCGTAAACGAAAGGCAGCTAACTGTCTTTCTCGCACTAATATGAAAAAGGGACACAGAGAGAAAACTACGATACGCTACTAAGCGTTAACGATTGGCAACTTGGCTAAGCATCCTGAAAGGGGTTCGAAAGTACTGTTGACACAACATTTACCAAGAAAAGAGTTGTTTATAGATGTAGTGAGTGATTAATAGTCATCGTTATCAACGTGCGCTTTCCATGGTAATGGCTATGGTTGACCGAAAAAGTAACAAATTTGAAAATGCGATTTTGTTCTATTGTTCGTACTCTCAGTAAAAATAGTACTCTCCTTAGGATACATACAAATATATATCCTACTTTAAAAAAGAAAAAATCTAATGTCATTAATTTATGACACAAAATAGTACCTTAAATGACATTTTGCAAAGTCTTTATTTTAAGTAAAATGAATATTCAAGTGGATTAAGATCAGTGTTATATAATGGATTTTTTAAATTTGACGTGAACGTTTGACAGCCGAATTTATTTAATATATTTTAGCCTTTACTCGTTTGATCAGTGTAATTTGAATAAGTGATTAAAATATGTATAGGTAATTAATTATTATAATTAAAATTATTATAATTTCTAAAATTTTAATAATTGATAAAATACCTGTGTATTTGATTTTTCTGTCAACCATACTTTGCCACCAAACCGCACTTTGATAACGATGACTAGTGATTAATTAATGTATTGTCTGTACGTCTGCTGCACTTAAACTATAAATATGTGAATAAAACTATAAATATATCCTAGATTAACTCATACACGAGTTCTTGAATGCCGCGTCTCGGCAAGCGTAGGGTAGGACGCCCTCAGGCAAGGTGGAGCGACGATTTGCGCAGGATGGCTGGCAGGAGCTGGATGCGAGCAGCCGAAGATCGAGAACGGTGGCGTGAAATTGGGGAGGCCTATGTCCAGCAGTGGACTGCGATAGGCTGATGATGATGATAATGAACTCATACGCTAATGTGTAAACAGTAACTTAAAATCCCATTCTAATCGCGGTTTGATAATATTTTGTCAAAATTACTCACCATGACGTGTGATAGTATCTAACTGTATTTCCTAGGCGGGGATCTTGAGAATCCGCTGCAGTTTCTGCCACTGCACTTTCGCATACTGAAACTGTAAATTCATTATCAGGCATCAGGCCTACTACCGCGAAAATCGAAATTTCGAGGATTTTTCTTTGTTACACAAACGAAGGCGTCATTAGATTGAGAGAGACGAATCCTCAAAATTTACGAATTTCGTTTTTCGCGGTAGGGCCGCAGCCTCTAAGTCCAGTGATGGACAAGCGATGAAAATGTCGAAAAAAAAACTAATATTATTTTCGGGAATAGGTACCAAATATCGACTTTGACTTGACTTTGACTTTGACTTGACTTTGACTTTGAAAAAAAAACTATTAATTGATTAATAATTAAATCGACTTAGGAGTCACGTTCATACAAGAGCAATAACGCCTCGTTGTCCGATCTCTACAGCGTAGTGCCGGCAGTAAGAATACATTTATCAACATCCAATTATTCTGATTTTTATTTAACCGACTTCAAAACTACCACCTTAAATTAGTATATTTGAAACACTTACGAAAACAGCACGCAATAGTAACGACCACGAATCGCCACATGTTTTCAAAACTTGCTACCAAATAAAAATGTCGATTTTTTAAAAGTTTATATGAGTACGATAAAAAGATAATGTGCAATTATCTTTCGCGATCAATTTTTTGAAGAATTTACCTATCAGCCCGGTACTTCCCTTTCGTTTTCAGGGGTCGGCAAGCCTTGGCAGGATTTGTTCTATCGTATAATTTGTATAATTTAATTACGCATGAAATAAAACTATGAAAACGGATAAAGTCGCTTATTTTAATTAACTTCAACTAGTACTGGTACTTTTCTGGATCCGGCCTCTCTTAGGCTCGCAACCGGCCTGAGACTCGGGGCCGCGGTATGTACCCCTCTCTTATGCTGTTTTGGCACAGACGTGGACCGACTGGGACACCACGGACTAAGTTGTCAAAAAAGCGCAGGCCGTATTTCCAGACATGCGACGCTTAACGACATAATCCGCAGGTCTCTTGCCACAATCAACGTACCTGCTCTTCTTGAGCCTACTGGTATTATTAGAGATGATGGTCTTTGGTTCCTTGGAGCTTGGGACGGATGTTGGTATGGGATGCTACTTGCGTAGACACCCTGGCATCGTCCCATCTTCAACGAACTACGTTTAAGGCGGCCGCTGCGGCTGAAAATGCCGAATTTTTTAAAACGTAATAAATATAAGGGCCTCGGTAAAGAGTACGATTTTGTACCGTTTGGCGTAGAAACTTTAGGTTCATGGGGCCCCAGCGCACGCAAATTGTTTGCTGAAATCGCGAAACGTCTGGTTAATATAACTAAAGACCGAAGAGCTGGCGACTTCCTCGCACAACGCATCAGTATTGCGATACAGCGAGGAAATGCCGCCAGCATCCTCGGTACAATGCCACAAGGGCCAATCTTAGATATAGGTTAGGTTAAGTAGATTAGTTAGATTTAAACTATGTACATAAATTGTAGTTTTGAAAATAAATATATATTAAAGAATTTCAATTTCATTCAGACGTTTCGAACACTTTACAGGGTTTGTGGTCTGCGGGCGACTGAGTTTACCCGTTTTCATAGTTTTATTTCATGTGCAATCCTCGCGGTAACCGAAGAAAATATTATTATTACGGTTTTTTTGTAAACTGAAAGACATCATCACTATCATCAGCCTATTTCAGTCCACTGCTGGACGTAGACCTCTCCTATTACCTATTCGTATAGACGCATTAGGAGGTAAATGCCCATAATCGCCACGCTGGGCAAACGGATTGACGATCGCAGTAATGTGTCCACTATGATGACGCTACTGCCCATCATCACACTTCTATCAAAGAATGGTCAGTGACACTTCAATCCCTTAGTTGGAGTTGGAGTGATGAAAAGAGTATTCTTACTGCCGTCACCACATTGCACAAACGTTTGGATCATCTTACACAGACCAACCTAGACTCACAATAAGCTCAATTAAAACTTGTGATGTGGGTACGTACGAGGTGACAATACATATTATAGATCAATACATATAGATACTTAAATTCATAGACAGCCACGACCAAGGAACAAATATTTGTGATAAATAGATACACAAATAATGCCCTCACCGGGATTCGAATCCTGAACCTCCAGCTTCATAGGCAGGGTCACTACCAACTAGGCTACGAAGGCTATCAATTATTATCAGAGGATTCTGGGTAGGCATATTCTGAAAGTGATGTTTTGTTTATATTTTCTTAAAAGATTGACGACGCCTGCTTGAGATAAATCAAAGATAAGGGGATGAACTTGGTAGGAGGGATTTGCAAATCATATTTTTTATATCATTGTGTGCGTGTTATAATATATCAATTAAATTAACCATTCTCGTCCCAAGCCATTAATAAATATATAGGTATTTGTATTTTGTGAATAACCCGGACTTAATACGCTACATGTCCAGCGGTGGACGTCTAATGGCTGATATTCTAGTAACCGGCTTAATAATAAATAAATATTTTAGGACATCTTTACACAAATCGACCTAATAATAATAATAAAAAAAAAAAAATTTGACGCCGTCAAAGTCAAACGTGTTTTTTGTAAATCTCCGATTATATTTTGATAAATAATGTATTTTGCCGGCATTTACAACACCATTTTTACACCTTCGTCACGGAAAAAGTGCCCTCTTTATAATCTATATATGTACAATCATGGGTACAGTTGACGAAAATAATATATTACGCCATTGATTAGTGCCGACACGTAATTATCAAAATACCACAGGATGTACACGCGCAGTAAAGCACGCAAGATTCAAGCGTCCCCACAGATCGCACGCCCAACACCATCGTCCGCCTCGTCAACATCAGTCAGCTCTCAAGTCTCATCGGGTGCTGATTACGCCACCGCGCCCGACTTCAGCGGATCGAGCAGCGACGAGCGCGGACCTACGCCGCCGCCGCCACGACCACCTGCGCGCCGAGGACGGCCACCGCTGCCGGCACGCTTGGGGCCCGCGGGACATGCTGCCCCGCCCACGGCTCCCGCTGCCGGTGGTGTAGTGCGACGCATGACATGGTCTCAAGCTATGAATGAGAACGTCATGCGCGCCTACTACGGGGCTACAGAGGGAGGAACTAATCTATCCGCGTATCGTGTCCGGATGCTTCCTCTGTTTCAGGCCCTTGAACCAACCATTAATGTGACTGCGCAGCGACTATCGGATCAAGTGCGAGTCATCCAACGATCAAAGCGGCTGGATGACTCGACACTTGATCGGCTTCGCCTGGAGGCTCTCCCTGTTCGCGCGACCCCTTCCTCAGCGCAGGACCCACCCGCCACGTCGCCGGACCCGGTGCCGGCACACGACTTGGCATCCGAGGCACTGCGGGTCGGTCCTGCTGCTGATGAGGACGATGCTGCGAACCTGAGTGTGAGTACTTCAGACAATGAGCAATTGAGGAGGACTCTGGAAGAAGCGATTATGCAGTATCGCTTCACACCCGACTCTAGGCCACGATTATCACGTTTGCCCATGAATAGGCGCAATCTAGCGTTGATGGGAGCCCTAAACGCTTTACTGGAGCCGTATATACGATCCAGTAAAGATTTGGATGATACGCACTCGATCATGTACTGCGGGGCCATTGCAGCGTGCCGTGTTGCTCGAGTCAAGTTTCCGGACTCTGACCGTGCACCTAGGACCGCTGGGGGTGTCCCCGCATGGCAGGTGCGGATCGAGCGACGTATCGACTCGTTTAGGACTCTCATTGCAAAGCTGATCTGCTTCAGGGGGGGCAACAACCGCCCCCGAGTAATGCGCTTTGTGAACCAGGCGTTCGCGGGAACGGGTATTGCACCCCGCGACTACATGGCCAACCTCACAGAGCGCATCGACTTTCTGAAGCAGAAGGTTTATGCATGGGCAAACCGTATTCGCCGCTACAGAGAGCGTGTGAACTGATTCCAGCAGAATCGCCTTTTCCAGAGTGACCAAAGGAAGGTTTACCGAAAGTGGGAGGAAACCGACTACCGTGTGTCCGACGCGCGGTTGCCGGATGCTACTGCCATGAGTGATTTCTGGCGTAGTATCTGGTCAGCGCCCGTCGGACACACCGAGGGTGAATGGATGACCGTTGTCGAACGTGAATGCGAGTCCATCGAACCTATGGGGGCAGTTACCATCAGCCCCGATGACGTAAGTTGTGCTATCCGCACGACTCAGAACTGGAAAAGTCCTGGGCCGGATGGATTGCACAACTTCTGGCTAAAATGGTTTCGATGCTCGCACCCACGATTGGCAACGCAATTCCAACAAGCCCTCGAGCTCGGTTCCCTGCCACCTTCTTTAACAACTGGTGTAACCTTCCTGCTCTACAAGTCCGGTAGTACCACGGAAGCGAAGAACTACCGACCCATCACGTGCTTGCCCACACTGTACAAGCTCCTTACATCCATTTTGAGAGTAAAAATTAATACGCACATTGTTTCGAACAATGTTTTGGCTCCTGCTCAAAATGGATGTAGGGTTGGGTCCCGTGGTACTAAAGAGCTCCTCCTCATCGACATGACCATTTGCCAGCAAGTCCGGCGTAACAAGGGGGCCCTCTCCGCCGCTTGGATTGACTACAAGAAGGCCTATGATTCGGTGCCTCATTCATGGTTGGAAAGGGTCTTGGAGCTGTATAAAGTTCATGCAACTTTAAGATCCTTTCTCGGCGCGTGTATGAGGCAGTGGACCACAGTCCTTCGTCAACCAGGAGGCGGGAATGGCCCCTCTGGCCCGCAGGACTTCATAAGGATCGAGCGAGGAATATTTCAGGGTGACAGTCTGAGTCCCTTGTGGTTCTGCCTAGCTCTGAATCCCCTCAGTACCCTGCTGAAGGATTCAGGACTAGGTTGCCGGCTTCGGAGAGAGGGTGAAGTCATTTCTCACCTTCTGTATATGGATGATCTTAAATTATTTGCGCCAAATAGCCAAGACTTGTTGGAACTACTGCGAACCACAGAAGTTTTCAGTAGTGCCATCAATATGGAATTTGGTGTCGATAAGTGTGCGGTTATGCATGTGCAGCGGGGGAAAGTAGTAAATTCAACAAATTTACAGCTTTCTGAGACAATGTCGTTCAAATCTATCTCGGAAGCAGAAACCTATAAATACCTTGGTATGTCACAGTCTTTGGGTATTGAAGATATGGGAATTAGACAGGCGGTGAAGGAGCGTTTCTTCAGCCGGCTCACAAAAGTACTTAACAGTCTTTTGTCAGGAGGCAACAAAGTGCGCGCCTTCAACGCCTGGGTAATGCCCATACTCATATACTCCTTTGGCGTACTAAGGTGGACTCAGACCGAGCTGGACGCCCTGGATCGAAGGGTCCGCACACTGCTCACCACACATCGAATGCTACACCCGCGCTCATCAGTTATGAGATTGTACATCCCGCGGAAATGTGGGGGCCGCGGCTTCTTAAATGCCAAAAACCTTCACAACCGCGAGGTGTACAATCTTAGAAACTATTTTCTTAACAATGAGTGCGGGATGCATCGAGATGTGGTGGCAGTAGATCGGAACCTCACCCCGCTCTCCTTGGCAAAAGAGAACTGGCGCAAACCTGTGGTACTAAGCACCGAGGACCGCAAGGCGGTATGGAAGAGCAAGGAGCTACACGGGCGGTTCTACAAGGCCCTCACGGGACCTGATGTGGATCTGCTCGCGTCGGTGAACTGGCTACGATTCGGGGACCTCTTCGGAGAAACCGAGGGTTTTGCCTGTGCAATTGCTGACGAGGTTATCATGACGAATAACTACCGGAAATATATCCTGAAGGACGGTACGGTCGACATTTGTCGGGCATGCCGCCGTCCCGGTGAGTCACTCAGGCATATTATTTCCTGTTGTTCTCAGATTGTTAACACCGAGTACTTGCACAGACACAACCTCGTAGCCAGGATTATACACCAGCAGCTTGCTCTTCAATACGGCCTTGTGGGCTTCGAAGTGCCGTACTATAAGTACACACCTGCGGCAGTTCTCGAAAATGGTCGTGCCACGCTCTATTGGGATCGATCTATCATCACGGACAGGACTATTGTAGCCAATAAGCCTGATATCGTGCTGATAGATCGATCCCAACGCCGGGCAATGCTCATCGACATCACCATCCCCCATGACGAGAACCTCGTGAAGGCCGAGAAGGACAAAGCCAGTAAGTACCTTGACTTGGCTCACGAGGTAACCGACATGTGGGAGGTTGATTCGGCGATCATTGTACCGATAGTTGTTTCTGCGAACGGTCTCATAGCGAAGAGTCTCGATCAACACCTCAAGAGGCTCTCACTAGGTGGTTGGGTCAAGGGTCAGATGCAGAAGGCGGTAATCCTGGACACGGCGCGCATAGTCCGGCGGTTCCTCTCCCTGCAGCCCTAACCACCGGCAGCTTGGGCCCGCCCGTTGCCGGCGGCACCCTAGGTTAGGTTTTTTATAAAGTATTTATGTGTTTTGTATTGTTTTTGTATGTTGTATTATATTTTAATTTTATGAATATTGTTATAAAAAGCCTAGCCTAAGAGACATGTGAAATAAAGAGTATAATAATAAGACCGCAGGGCAGCTTGTGGCGAGCTGTTGGGGAGTAACGACCCCACGGACCCGAGTGCTCCCGAGAGTCGGTCAGGGTCCCCGCCTCGGCGTGTCTTCGTCGGTCGGAGTGGAACCCCAAGGGGGCCCGTAGGACTCTCAGCTCTGGCTTGCCTTAACTGGCCGTCCAGAGAGGAGTCGTCAGAGCTATATGCTCCAGGGGTGGAAGTGTAAATTTGCATAAGTCGCGAGTTGGTGCAGCGGCTGTCGAGCCACTGCGCAGAAAGCGGTGTACACCTCTCTACACTCCTGAGCCGCCTACACCGGTGTTGCCCCTGGTTGTCTCTTGTGACGGCATTTACGGGGGCCCATCTAGTCGGCGGCGAGTCACCGCCTGCCTCGATAGCAAAGAGAAATCATTGTTATGGCAGGTGTCCGGACCTCTTTTCTATAGTTCCATTTCTGATCCATCCATCCTCCATCACCATAGCCCATTAGGCTTTTCCATCCCTTCTCAATAGTCTCTATGCGCCTGCTGGGACCGGTTTACGGATATGTATTTGTGCCCGTGAATGGGTTGCAGCAGGTGTACAACACAGCAAATTTCTCCAAAGGGCCTCTACGTGTTGGATCTATATCTCCGCGCAAGCCTATCAAAAAACCGGGATTTTCAAGCCCGTGATCCTCAAGGAGATACAAATAATAATAAATCATTTATTTCGAGTAAGTTACACTCATATCATGGTTCGTGAAAACTTCAATTGTAGTGATGTTAGTACTTACAATAATAATTTGGCCTTTTTTTTTGCTGAGTACGGTGCATGCATCCGTGTGGTGACGGCAATAAGAATACATTTGTCGCCACCCCAACTCCTGCGGTTGTCGTAAGAGTCGACTAAGGAATTGAAGTGTCACTGACCATTATTTGATAAAAGATTGATGGTGGGCAGCAGCGTCATCATAGTGGACACATTACTGCGATCGCCAATCCGCTGGCCCAGCGTGGCGATTATGGGTATTTTCCTCCTAATGCGTTTATACGCATAGTTAATAGGAGAGGCCTACGTCCAGCAGTGGACTATCATAGGCTGATGATGATGATGATGATGATGCCGGTGCATGTAGCTGACGACAGCGAATCAAACTTCTCATATATGAGAGGAGTTGGGCTATAGTCCCCACGCTGGCCCTAAGCGGGTTGGGAACTTCACAATATACACCTTTTTGAAAGTCTTCGCGGATGATTGTACGTATGCTGGTTTCCTCACGATGTTTTCCTTCACAGAAAGCTAATGGTAAATATCATCGGATATTCCGTACATAAGTTTCGGAAACACTCATTCGTACAAGCCAGTATTTGAACCTGCGGATTGAAAGTCAAACGTCTAAACCACTGAGCCATCACCGCTTCTTCAGCGGGTGGTTGCATAGAAACAGTAATAAAACGCCATCATAAGAAATATAATAAAAAGAAGAATAATTTATAGACAAATTAATAAATCACACAGATATTCTAAGAGTTGGCAGAACTTCCCCAACGGGTATGCAACCATAAACAATGGTTGCATAATTTGAGCCGTTTGTACTTAGTGAAGACCCTGGGGGGATAGCGCCCACAGGGTCTTTAAAGAGGTGAGGCACAAACTGTACAATCTGACGCCGACCAGAAGGCTGGATCATATCTCGCACAACGGATCAGCTTTGCCATTCAACGAGGCAATGCTGCCAGCTTTCTGGGCACGCTACCGATTGACATTGGTCTGGGGATTTTTTTATTTATAGTTTAGTAGTAGGTATTTTATTTTGAAAGTTCATTTTAGGCTCTAATTAAATCATTGTTTCTGTATAGGTAGCTGATGTTATTTATAGTTTTCAAAATATAAAATAAACAAATTTGAAAACCGACTTCAACCGATTACTTATTATCATTGGTTTCCTCAAATCCTACTTTCTGAATGCAAATTCTTGTAAATTAATGAAAATGACCAAAAGCACCATACATGTACCTATGTATAACATTTGAAGAGATCCCTCGATTTCTCCAAGATCCCATCATCAGACTCCAACTTGGTGCCAACGGGACCATCTCCGGGTTAAACACGTTCGATCACAAAAAAAATCGGTTCACGATTCTCGGAGATATCGGGTAACATACATACAACAAAAAAAAATTAAAATAAAAAATCTGTCGAATTGAGAACCTCCTCCTTTTTTTGTAGTCGGTTAAAAAATGATGTCGCTCTAAGAGTCCTAAACTAGGCTTAGCCTGAATCTTGGGACTCAACAGTCGGCCTAAACTTACCAGATTATTTTAAAATATCCACGGTGATTGCATTTGCGCGGAGATGACGCTATGTAATTGCGCCGAGGGAAGGTGAAACACATCTCCTTAATGACTGCGACAAGGTAGTGAGGAGACTTTGGTATAAAAATGAATAATATGGAGCCTAGTTCGAATTGTGTAAGAATATCTCTCTTATACAATTTTATTCGACCTAGGTGCACAGTAAGCTCAGTGACAATATAATAATAGGTAGATACATTTGTACGTATTTCTGCAAAAAGGAACCAATCCACACGAATTTGTCATTTTAAAGATTGACTTGTTTTGATTTAAGGTTTTGGTTGTACAATACCTGGAACCTTATTTCAATACAGCAAGTAAACTATATGCCTACGTCAGGATTAGAAAACATCAATTTGTTTTATGATTAAACAAATTGATATTGAAGTTAGTTTTTTACAATGCGGATTATCCGATTTTTTCTATGGTAAGCACATCTGTTACGACATTGTTGGATTATATTATGCTTACGTATCTATGAAGTTGACTGTATTAAGGGCACAGGTAAATGAATATTCCCACGTCACATCACTAGTCTGCTAATGGAAATAGCATTTAATATTCATGAGATATTCTTAGGATGAAAATTCGACACAGCAGACGGCTTGACACATGTGAGGGGCCAATTAACAGATGTCGCAGTCATATAGTAATGTCGTGGGAACTGGGGGTGGATTCGAACTTAATAAACGCTATTTGGGCAATTTTATGGGCCGATTGTAAGAAAATTTTACATAGAGGCCTTTAACGGAAACACAGTAAAAAAAAATAACTAGTCTCGGTCTCGGCCAAGACAAAATCCATAGTCTCGGTCGGACCTTAAGAAAAAATCTTTGAGCGATCTTCAATACGCGCCTGCATATTATTATTATAAATTCTCCGCCTTTTTCTACTGCCAAAGGTTGTTGGACAAAGTACTTTTTTCGTAACAGAATTGACGCGATTTTGTTTTTTTTTTATTAAAACCATAACTATATAAATTTTTTTTTGTAATCGACCGTAATTAAATACCTATTGGCAGACTTACTTCCTGAATGTTGAGATATAACCAGAAAGGAAAAAAATCATTAAGTTTTGCATTTAAGATCCCAAAATATGTCCAGTTCAGCTGAATACAGCCATTAGAACGACGAAACAAATGTAGTATTTGTCTGTCAGCCTCCGTAGCATAGTTGGTAGCTTCCCTACGAAGCTGGAGGTTCCGGGTTCGAATCCCGGCGAGGGCATTATTTGTGTATTTATTTATCACAAATATTTGTTGCTTGGTCATGGCTGTCTATGTACTTAAGTATCTATATGTATCTATCTATTATACACGGTGGAATTTAATCGGTGAACAGGAACCCATTTTTCTAATTCAGTAATCGATGGCGGTCACGTTTATGTAGTACTTAAGTGGAACCAAGTTTTTTTTTTTAGCATAACAAATTTTTATGTTGAAATTAAACTTTAATTAAAATTTATTGTCACCCTACTAATGGTTTAGTCTGAAAAGTTTAATACCTCTTTTCAAACTATCAGCCATGCATCGCTCTTATTTTACATAGGAATAGAGTCTATCGCAAAAATTAAAGCATGTGAGTGGTTATTGCTCATTTATGTTTTAAGTTTCTATGGCTGATAGTTTGAAAAGAGGTATTAAACTTTAATTTCAATAAAGTTTAATTTCAACATAAAAAAAATTTATGCTAAAAAAAACTTGGTTCCACTTAAGTACTACATAAACGTGACCGCCATCGATTACTGAATTAGAAAAATGGGTTCCTGTTCACCGATTAAATTCCACCGTGTATATATCGTCGCTTGGTACCCACATCACAAGCCTTATTGAGCTTACCGTGGGACTAGGTCGATTTGAGTAAGATGTCCCGAGATATTTATTTATTTTATTTATTTATTAGTAAATGGTCATTTTTATCTGTACGGACACCAAGCTTTTTTAATCTCACGCTAATTGGGCGTCCCTAGAAATCAAAATGCCCAAATACGCTATCTTCAGAAACGTAAATTAGATCAGCATTTTTATTTTATAATAACGCTTGTAGGTTATAAAATAATACCAAAACCGAGTTGTCTTTGTGAATCAACTTTTTTCTGTCTATTATTGCCATGGTTACGGTCGCCTGAGTCACGCTGGTATTATGCAAAATTATGCTACTTAAACTATGCAAATACGCGTGTAATCCATGTTTGTAGGCGGCTCATTAAGGAACGAGCTTATTAACATCAGAAAAATGCATGTTTGCATAGTTTAAGTACCATAATTTTGCATAAAACCAGCCTCAAGCGACCGTAACCATGGCAATAACAGACAGCAAAAAAGTTGATTCGCCCACCAAAGCTTACAGTAATTGAGGTAATTTAATCTGACGCCAATTTGGTGACCCTACAAGTGAAAAAGTTCAAAAACACGTCAAGCCTACCGCTTCAAAACATAATTAACTTCAGATTGTGTGAAATTTGTAGAAAAGGTTCGACTCTTAGAGGATAACATCGTGAGAAAAGCTTACTTATTCCAGAGTAGCCAAGTTTTCTCTCTAGATTACAAGGATTAGGTAGCACAGCGGAGTTGCATTTAAATTATCCTGAAAGAATTGCTTGCTCTTTTATTTAACTGAAATCCCGCCAAGTAATGGCTATCATTATCATGAATATGAAAATAATTAAGTATGATAGTTTTTAATTTTGATATTACTGTCTGTGGCTATGTTTTTAATTCTCTATTTGTATTATGTTTCATCATCAGCCTATGATAGTCCACTGCTGGACGTAGGCCTCTCCTATTAACTATGCGTATAGACGCGTTAGGAGGTAACTGCCCATAATCGCCACGCTAGGCAAGCGGATTGGCATGTATATTATATCTATTATAATTATATCGTCTCCTGGCACATCACAAGCCTTAATTTGAGCTTACCGTGAGACTATTTACGTTGATTTGTGTAAGATGTCCCAGTTTTTAAGACCGAGTGGCCGAGCGGTGCAGGCATCAGCCGCAAAAGCTGAGCACACAGGTTCGATTCCCACCTCGTACTTTGGTGATCTTGATCGTTTTTTCGTTGGTATATGACATCCAATATTTATAGTTTATATAGTATTAAGTAGTGTGACTACTGGGGAAAAATTAAAAACAAAAATTCAAATATTTAGTAAATAAAAAATGTAATTTGAGTTTTCACAATAATTCCAAGTCATATATATATATACTAGCAGTTACCCGCGGCTTCACCCGCGTACTAATATCTATTCACTGCGTGTTAATGCTTTCCTGCGATTATCTCGCGTTTGCCTTAACCGATTTAAGTGTGGCGGATAGCGCTTTTACCCGCGGTTTGGCCGCGTTTTATCAATTTTCATCACGGTCGTTTTAAACTTAAGACCTAAATTCAAGATGGCGCACTTCTCTTGCAATTTTGACTTCAAATTCCGTATGAAGAACTTTTCATCTTCTCGGTATCGATTTTATCAATATCAAATCAAAGTTCTAGAAATTTTAGATGTGATAGCCTCTCACTTTTTGTTCCTACCTCAAAATCTTTATGAAAAACCCCCTTGGATCCTCAGATACCGATTTTTATTAAGGTTGGATTCAAACTAAATAAGTTCAAGGTGCCGACCATTTTGTGCAAATTTGACCTCAAATTCATTACTTGGAACGATTTGACATTTCAAATATCCATTATTATCAAAATCCGCTATCATATTATTGTCATCTTTACCATCTAGTAACCGACAAATGTTTTTTATCATTAAAAGTTTACATACACTCACATAGGTGATTGTTGTGTTTTGATGATAAACTACCATTTGTCGTTTCCAAGGCCATACAAAAATGACCATAATTAGCCGATTTGGTTAACATTTTAAGTAAATCAAGATTGTTATAATTTCTTGCAAATTTGACTTCTGCTTCATTATGATGAACAGATCAGTCAGAACTTCAGATTATCACCGAATTTTATGACGGACAATATCGAAACGGAAATTTAATAGGCAGCCTTTTTTGCAGTTTGTTAATAAGAACCTCTGGGATCCCGAAACATTGATTTACACAATTGTATAAAAAATGACGAAATTTATTAGTGATGGCTGTTTTGACTTCATAAAGAACCTCTTGGGTACACAGATATATGTACTTTTGATTACTATCGCGTGAAAACTCAGGAAAACTTAAAAGGTTATTAACGTTGGTTAACATGCTATATTTCGAATTTTTTGAATCAGAAATAAACACAAACCGATACCCATGTCATAACCCGCAAGCCCATGAGACCATAAAAGAGGAGATGGTATTTCACGTACACCTCGGTACAGCGACACGATAGACTATAGAAACGATAACCATGTTGTTTTTTTACTGTTAACCTTTTTACCACTTTCAAGAGTTGATTTCTCAAAAAACCCTAAAACATGTCTTTAGTCATTTTTGTTTGGGAATACTCGTGTGAAGTTTCGGATAAAACAGTTTAAATAGTCAAGTTTCCCCGTACAAACTTTGGACCCCCATTGAACCCTCTAATGAGTGGATTTTGACTTAACCTTTTCTAGAGCACCCCTACAAAGAAACCTACGCGCTATATTTGGAATCTCTAGAACCAGAAATAAACATAAATAATAAAATTATTCTGATATTTTTCCCCGTCACACATAACCGTGTACATAGTATTTCACGTCTGCAGCGTAAAATCTTAAAATCATTATTGTTTTCGTGATGTACGTTCCGATGAACCATACACGATACCCATCTTGATTTTTTCAGTTCATCACCCTTTTTACCTTTTTCAGGGGTTAAATTTTCAAAAAACCTGCAACATATCTTTACTCTATTAGTTTGAAGAATACTCCTACGAAGTTTCGGACAAAATAGTCCAACTAATCTTGTTTCGCCATACAAACTTTTGACGCCCATTGCACCCTCTAGGGAGTGGATTTCGACATAACCTTTTTTAGAGCACGCCTACACCCTCAAAGAAACCTACGCGCTTTTGGAATCTTTAGAACCAGAAATGAACATAAATAATAAAACTGTATTGTTTTTTTTTAGGGTTCCGTAGCCAAAATGGCAAAAACGGAACCCTTATAGATTCGTCATGTCCGTCTGTCCGTCTGTCCGTCTGTCACAGCCAATTTACTCGGAAACTATAAATGCTACAGTAACGAAATTTGGTAAGGATATGTGTTGTATGAACCGCTACAGGAATGTGATACTAAATTGTAAAAAAAACCATTGGGGTGGGGGCCCTCCATACATGTAACTGAGGGATAGAATTTTTTTTTTTAGTTGTACATAAGCGTGTGGGGTATTAATAGAAAGGTCTTTGCAAATGATATGAAGGTTTATACATCACATTTTTATTTAAGCAAATCGTTTTCGACTCTGCCATGACTACGATATCGTCGGCAAACCGAAGGTGAGTGATGTTTTCGCCGTTCACATTGATGCCAAGTCCTTGCCATTCCAGGAGCTTAAGGCATCTTCCATTGCGGCAGTAAACAGTTTCGGAGATATAACATCTCCCTGCCTTACGCCTCTTCGCAACGGAATAGCCTTCGTAGTCTGCTCCTGGACTCGGACCGACATTGTGGCGTTGCTATACAAACACTTCAACACTTCGATGTACCGATAGTCAATGTGGCATCGCTGAAGAGACTCAAGCACTGCCCATATTTCTACCGAATCGAAGGCTTTTTCATAGTCCACAAACGCTAAGCATAATGGCAAGTTATACTCCTCGGTCTTCTGTATAACTTGTCGCAGCGTATGTATGTGGTCTATGGTACTATAGCCTTTTCGGAATCCAGCTTGTTCGGGAGGCTGGAAGTCATCAAGTCTGTATTCGAGACGGTTCGTGATGACCCTTGAAAACAGTTTATAAACATGACTCAGAAGCGTGATGGGTCTATAGTTCTTCAAAAGGCTGTTATCACCTTTTTTGAAAAACAGCACCACCTCGCCTCGGTTCCATGCTTCAGGCGTTTTGCCCTCGGACAAGACGGAATTAAAGAGCTTCTGGAGGACTTTAAGAACCGGTGTTCCACCCGCTCTCAGAAGCTCTGAAGTGATTCCGTCATCGCCCGGCGCCTTGTTGTTTTTAAGCTGCTTCAGGGCCATCCTAATCTCGTACAGACTGATGTCCGGGATATCCTCGGTGTAGTGTCGGGACAGCTTGGCTCTTGGATCTCCTACCAAACTGTCAACGGGCTTTGCGACCGAAGTATATAACTGTCCATAGAACCTCTCGATCTCACCTAAAACCTCTGCTTTTGTTGACGCTATGCTGCCATCTCCCCGTTTCAGCTTTGTCAGCTGGCTTTGCCCAATAGACTTGTCCTTTGCGAACACTTTGGAGCCTTGGTTTCGCTCGATTGTCTCTTTAACACGGTTAGTATTAAAGAGACGCACGTCATGTCACAAGGACTTGGATATGCGTCTATTGAGCTGCCTATATGACTCCGCGTCATGCGAAGATTGCAGCTGTAGCGAGCGTCGTTCAGCCATGAGGTTTAAAGTTTGAACGGTCAGTTTTTGAGGTCTATCTTTACGGCGTGGTCTAAAAAATTTAGACCCTACCATATGGACAGTTTTGTACTAGCCCGTCGTTGATCTCGTCCACTGATGCCAAGTCCTCAAGGCAAGCAAAGCGGTTAGAGAGCTCAAGTTGAAAGCTTTCGGGGTTTTGGATATGGGCTCGAGTGGGACGGAGCGTAGACTTCATCAGGCTGGACCTTTCAAGTTTAACATTGATATTCAGTGAGCCCCTGACGATTCGATGATCGCTACCGGTTTTCACCCTGTTGATCACAGACACATCACTGAATATACGTTGCCTGTCGGTCATGATGAAGTCTATCTCATTTCTCGTGGAACCATCGGGACTCAACCAGGTCCATTTCCTTTGAGGCGGCTTCTGGAAGAAAGAGTTCATCATAAAGAGTCCCTCTTTTCTCCAAAAAGTCGGCCAGCCTCTGTCCCTATGGTTCCGTTGTCCATAGCCAAATTGCCCCACTCTCAACTCATCACCGCTTTCTTGCCCAACTTTGCATTGAAGTCCCCCATAACAACAGTGAAGTAGGTTTTAGAAGTATGTATGGCCTTACTTATGTCCTCATACATAACTTCTACTTCATCATCGGAGTGTGACGAGGTCGGTGCATATACCTGAATGACCTTCAGCGAATATCTTTTGGATATTCTGAGTACCAGGTATACCACCCTGCTCGACACACTTTCGATGGTTATTATGTTGTTTACGAGGGACCTGTGGACGAGAAACCCGACACCACCTTGGGACTGTTGGTCGCCCTCCCGGTGGTAGAGCAAGTTACCGGACTTCAGGGTTACGGTGTCCTCCCCTTCTCTACGGACTTCGCATAGCCCGACTATGTCCCAGTGTAACTTGCTCAGTTCCTCTTCCAGCTCGTAAATCTTTTCGTCAGCCCTCATAGTGCGGATATTGTGTGTTACCAGGGCCAATCGTCGTGGGGTGGGGTAGCCGGATAGGTGCCGGTGATTCTTAGCACCCCTTGCCCTGTTTCTCTGGCCGCTACCGTAGCCAGGAAGAGCAGGACTGCCGGGCACTAGGGGCCTAGGTTGTGTTTTGTTCATTTCATGGGGGGGGGGGGTTGCCATACGCGCCACGCTTGGCAGGCGGGTTGGCGCGCGCAGTTTGTTACTTGTTACTCTGCGGAAGATGCTGCTGC
>JALPQI010008758.1:0-49425 GCA_025490895.1 Thaumatotibia leucotreta
AACACTGCGGAATATTCGACGAAAATATGTGTCGTAGCTTCCCGAACGCTGCCCAACCGAGTCGGATTCGACGATTGACCTCTTTCTCGAAGTTGGACCTACCTAACTGAATAGTTTGCCCTAGGTATATATATTCGTCTACAACTTCGAGTGTAAAGTCTCCGATTATTACGGGAGTTGGTGCTACATGGGAATTCGACATGATTTTCGTCTTATCCATGTTCATCCTAAGACCAACTCGCTCGGAGGCTTTACTGAGGTCAACGAGCATAGTACTTAAGTCCTCCAAGGTCTCAGCCAAGACTACTATATCGTCAGCGAATCGAAGGTGAGTGAGGTACTCGCCGTTTATGTTGATACCCAGCCTTCTCCAGTCCAAACACCATAAATAAATAAATTGTACATGGACACCTAAAATTGTAAAAGATTTTTTATCCGGCTATAGCGGTTCAAACAATCGAATTCCACAAATATATTGAATGACAATATACAAGGTGGAAATAGTACATTTCGATACAAGTGCATAAAAATTTTGTTTCGACGAAGGTGAAAGTTGGAGCCCGAGTGAAACGAGGGCGAAAATAACCCGAGTTAAAAAGAAGTTTTACACGTGTATCGAACGACTTTTTTCATAACAAGTGCCTTAGAAAGAGAAATTTACGCTCTAGTTAGGAAAAAGATTTTGGGTCAGTGAAGGCAGCTACCAGATCCCGTGTTGCTACACGAGAATGGTCTTTGAAGACCTTCCCTCGATTTTAAATTAATGGAATGTGGCGTTTACAGATTAAAAAAATATATATATAGGTTGCGAGAAAATTGTCATTTTTGACTAATTTTATTTTGATGCCAATCGATTCTGTTTCTGTTCTGGATCAAAAGCTTGTATGGGACTAGAAAAAAAAAATCAGCTAGAAAAGCTGCAAATCGAGAGTTAAAATTCCCATACATACATCGTATTAATTATTTTATTGCCAATCGATTCCATCCCTATTCAGTACCAATAAGTTCCTACGGGTTAATTTACGACAATGTACAAAAAAGCCAAAAATTAAAGAAAACTGTTTTCATACATTTACTATGGGAAAAAAATTAAACTTTAATTACTTCGTATGTCACTCTAATTAGTCCTCCTATGCTAAATGACAACAATACTGAATGGAAACATTAGCAACAATAATTAGCGTGACAAATAATCATCATCAGCCTATGATAGTCCACTGGTTGACGTAGGCCTCTCCTATTAACTATTGCATTAGGAGGTAAATAAATACCCATAATCGACACGCTGGGCAAGCGGAAAGGCGATCGCAGTAATGTGTCCACTACGATGACGTTGCTGCCCATCATCAATCTTTTATCAAATAATGGTCAGTGACACTTCAATCCCTTAGTCGACTCTTACAACACCCGCAGGAGTTGAGGGAGAGGCAGGACAAATAATGTAAGTAATTAAAGTTTCACTAGTAAAGTATGGTGTATGGTAAGGTGAATAATATTTTTATTTTATATTTCATACAATTTGAATGGGAATATTAATTCTCGATTTGCGGCTTTTCTAGACGAAAATGTTTTTTGGTCCCATACAAGCATCCTGAACAGAAACAGGATCGATTGACATCAAAAAAAAAGTTTGTCAAAAATTACTATTTTCTCGCAACCTGTATGTTTTTTCCAAAATCTGTAAACGCCAATTTTCATGAATGTAAAATCGAGGGAAGGTCGCCTAATACCATTTTCGCGTAGCAACACGGGATCTGGTAGCTGCTCTCACTGACCCAAAATATTTTTCCACCCTGTATAGAAAGTATATTGTTTGACAAGAGTCTAAAACTTTAGTTTTAGACCAACATAACGCTTCGATTGTGAGAGAATAAAATAAACCTATTTATTCACAATACATAATTGCAATAATTACAAGTACCTACTACGCTCTAAATATGGCTGATTATTTAGTTTTTCTTTTTTATTTCTGTTACACAGATACTAGATGCTAGAAAAATCCAGGTTACGGTAAAATTTTCGCTTTTTTAAATTAATTCCATTTTTTTTATAATCGGGTAGTTGACACTAAAATACCTCATAGGTATTAAATTTCTTGATTGGACGATCTTGTTTTAAAATCGTCCTTATTTAAAATGTTCTGTCCGTATTTTTTGTCCAAATGTTCAATGTCCTGTTTTTTTTTTTTCATTTAATGTTTGTCAACCCTACTACACTTAGCGAAATGAGATCGTGGGAAAAACAGGTGAAGTGGGCGTGCGCCAGTAATATTATCTTATCTTATGAACAATAAACAGACGTTTTCACTTTACACGGCGAATGTTCGCAAAATAATCGTTGTTGATGTAACGCGAGGTTACGTGCCCGCCTATTTTAATTTCCTGGGCTGGACTTCAAATAGGCCAGTTACGCTAGCCAACTGACCCTGGCCCCTATTTCTCCATGGTAACAGGTGCGCTAATTGCGAAATATCACTTGTACTGACGTCACCGGCCTCCGTAGGCTACGGCTACCTACTGCTTATTATTGGATGGTCCGTGAGCTTGTTCACGAGGTTTAGAAGCTTCGTTAATTCTTGAATTTAGGTTCGGTTTGTTACAGAATTTCGCTACAATTGTCGTGTTACTTGAGTGAATTATATTTTTTTTACTCCGCAAAGTCCTGTTTTCTGCTGATTTATTAACGTTCTTGCAATACACTTTTTTTTATATTGGTGGCAACACGGCCCGTTCGATGCTAAGCGCTAACCGTAGCCTAAAGGTGCGTTCAAACTAAAAGAGCATTCGCTGTTCTAACCTTCCACTCTACGAAATTCGATCGGTACACAAAACGTGATTGGTTGATTTCGTAGAACGGGCGCTAGAACAGTGAATGCTCTTTTGGTTTAAACGCACCTTAAGAACACAGCGTTGATCATGGTAAAAAAAGGCCCTGGTAGATCTTTCTTCTAGTACATAGGTAGTAAGTAAGTAGGTACGGTCGAGGAAATTGAATGTTTAGCAGTTTATGGCTCACTTTACGTTGGACGTGCTTAGTGCATACAAACCAACCAATTTCACTTGAACCGCAAAGTGCTAAACGTTCAATTTCCTCGACTGTACATAATTAATTACATGTACATAATTTACGGCACTTTTGGTGTTTATTTTATTAGGTATGTAACTATTAAATGAGCTATACAAACTTCCATATGTATGGTATGAATATGAATGTGATTACATTTTTTTATATTCATTTTATCTAATTGTATTCATGTCGTTCATTGTAGCGCTATCTAGTGAGTATAGTAGGTAACTACTTTAACAGGCAGTGATCGCTTTCACTTGAACTCGCTGCAGCTAGTTTGTCACCTGTTTGCTTACGAACGTAGCAATACACACTCTTGTCAGTAGATGGCGCTTTTTATAGATAAACAAACATTCTTAACGGTGAAAAAACTGAAAATATTAATATAAAGTCCGCTGGATGCGGGTGGCACAGAGCCGGTCATTGTGGCAATCTTTGGGGGAGGCCTATGTTCAGCAGTGGACGTCTTTCGGCTGATATGATTATGATGATGATGATTATCATTGATCGGTTTTTTGGATTCTCTCGGCGGATCTCCTATAGTAACTTGAAAAATAAACTTTAATTATATTGCCATAATATATTTCTGTTTTAAAAAATATGCTCTTGTGTGTGTAATACAATAGTGTTCAATATATTTTTAGAGTTACACACTTAATTTTTTTATACGCGAAATCGCGCTAGGGGGATTCCAAAAAACCGATCACTGGTAATTATATATACTTACGAGTACATGATTAGTAAAATACATGAATTAGTAATAAAAGTTTTATACGACCGATTTTTTTATAAGTAGTATATGTTTCGAGGTTCTCATTTATGAATAAACGTGAACTAAATTTAAATTATTAACTTGAAATAAAGAATACTCTAATAGACTAATTTTTGATTTTATATTGCAATACCTGTACCAAAATATCATGAACTCTTGTTTTGAAAAAGGCCCTCATAGTCACACAGAGTTACATAGTTACTTATAACATATATAAGCAATAAGCATAGTAATTAGTAATAATATGTAGAAAAGATAAGTGGAGTGGTTTACTGTACACAAACACAGGTAACAATACACATATTTAAAAGAATTCAAACAGATACAAAAGCGAACTTATCCTTATACGGGCTCTCTTCCAGTCAACCTTTGAGCAATGGAGTTGGCTATAGAAAGCAAAATGTAAACAAACACACGTACACGTACAGTGGCAAATGTATTTGAGTAATACCAGATAACTGTACGCCTACTAAGCTAAATTCATACATACAATACATATTTAGCTAAAATACATATATAATATATAACTAGGGACTAAGGGATTGAAGTGTCACTTATTTGATAAAAGGTGATGGGCAGCAGCGTCATCATAGTGGACACATTACTGCGATCGCCAAGCGTGGCGATTATGGGCAATTACCTCCTAATGCGTCTAATACGCATAGTTAATAGGAGAGGCCGACGTCCAGCAGTGGACTATCATAGGCTGATGATGATGATGATGATGATATAATATACAGGGTGGCCCATTCAAATCGGTCAGTATGGAAAAGTCCGAAACTATAAGACATAAGAAGATTTGTTCTTAGGAACCATGTCACCGATTTTGATAAAAAGAAAAACTGCATTCATGCATCAAAAAAACACTGTACCCAGCCAGGGAATCGAACCCGGTTGTTTTGAAAAAAATAACTTACACTGTTTCTATTCAGATATCGTTTGTCCAAGTTTTAAGCAGTAAATGTCTCTAAGAAACATGATATCTAAAATGAATGGAATTCATTATTTTCACGTACTTAAATTTATTTTACTAGGTGTTTATTGTGTAAATCTTAAGAAAAAAAGTTTTTTTTGTCATATTTAGCAACGCAGTTTTTCTTTTTATCAAAATCGGTGACATGGTTCGTAAGAACAAATCTTCGTATGTCTTATAGTTTCACTTTCCCATACTGACCGATTTGAATGGGCCACCCTGTATATTAGGGTGGATCGATTTTTTTATTTTTGGAAATTCATGAAATAATCTTTATGGATCGATACTTCGTAGATAGAGAATCAAAAAATCTTATGATAATTTTTGGATTTACTTTCATTTTGTACTTCGTTTATAGGCCCAAAGATCGACTCTATTTTTAAGGTTTTTTAAGAAAAGTCAGTAATTCGTGGATATTTTCCGTTTTACTTTTATGTAGAAACAAAGTAACATTATTTGTCATAAATTTAGAATTTGCACAATTTAATTACATGAAAATTATAACCAGTATCGGCAAAAACTGGTTTTCAACTTTGAGGCTCTTGCGGCAGTACTTGCCAAATGACTACCGGAAAAAGATATATTGTTAAAGAATGTTAGTTTTTACGACCATCATTTTATTGGCCAGCGCTTCCAAAAATCCAAAAAAATTTTTTTTTTCATACTTCAATGTATGAACCAAATTTTTTTTCAAGAAGTTCTGAAACGCGACCCTATAAGAATAATCTGTCTAAAAAGTAACATCTTCAACAATATATCTTTTTCCGATAATCATTCAGGAAGTACTGCCGCAAGAGCCTCGAAGTTGAAAATCATTTTTTGGAGATACTGCTAACAATGTTCATATAATTAAACCACGAAAATCCAAAATGTATGCAAAACAATCTTATTTTGATTATCCATAAAAGTAAAACAGAAAATATCCATGCTCATCTGAGTTTTCTTAAAAAAACCTCAAAAATAAGGCCGATCTTCGGGCCTCTAAATGGGGTCCAAAATGATAAAATATCCAAAAATGGTCATAATATTTCTTGTTTCTCTAGCCACATAGTATCGATTCGTAAAGATTATTTAATGATTATCCGAAAATAGAAAAACTCGATCCACCCTACTGTATATACTACATATCTATAAATAAAATATTACACCAATTCCCAAATGTCGGAGAACCACAACTTTTTCAGATTGTTCTTAAATCACGCTACAGAAGCCCATTCGACAATTTCACTTGTGCACAGCACGCACCGTAAAAGATCTAGAGATGATAAATCTGAAAACATCATACAGAAACTAATCCTCATATTCACGATGGGTTACAATCACGCTTGTACTTATAAACTTTATTAAAACAAAATCAAGGTTTTATATTTCATCTATTTCAATAACTAAATCGTATTGTCTTAGGTAAATTTCAATATTGGCCGACTTCAAGTTTTTCAAGGTATTTGTATTGGTTGGTAGTACATCCCTGCCACCACCACTCAGTGGTCCGCGAGAGGCGATCCATAGTCGTTGGTTTGGTGGTTGCTTCAGTGGGCAGTTGCGCTTCATCTATTGGCGTTTTTTTGCCTACAAACTCACTCTTCAACCTGCAGACCTCATTATTCTGGACGATGTATGCTGTAATTTGTAAATTTATGAAATGCAATGATACCTTCGGTAGGAAGGTGATAATAACCTTTTACTGTCAATAATAAATAGATAACCTTCGTAAGCGTCTTGTATACCTCTCATATAGTTAAAAAGGTATATGTCACAACCATATAAGGATTTCTACGTAAAACAACGTAAGGGAAATGTATGTATTTTATAAGCCATTACATTTTTTACAGATACATTACTGCTCGGAAAATCTAAAAAAAATAGTATTGGTTTATAATGTTTTTTCATGTTTAAAAAAAACACACACACAAAATTGACGCACTTATCATTATGATGAATGAAATAGGCCTTACATGGAGAAAAGGTACCTCTATTTACCAAATTACTTACAGTATCTTCCTTTGGATTCGCAGTTAAACAGATACATAGCACAAATGTCTGTAAAGTACGCCAGAAATTGCCAACGTTCGTCCCACGCACAAGTCCTGGGTCCGCCTACAGTGCAGCTCCTCCATAAATGGCAATTGTACTTCGACATCGGACCCGCCCAAATTGGTCGCTTTGTCTTCCGTGTCGAGAGATCTTGTCTTCTTGCGAAAAGCTAGGGTATTGCGGTGGTTGAGTTTTTATCGGTTAATGATGATCTTGAATATCATGACATGCGAAACTGACAAATAATTGGAATATGACATTCTCCTCATCCGCCACGATAGATGATATCAGTTCACTGTAGGTATGTAAATTTAGTTTGCTAAACGCAACACAAATATACACTTATACGGGGTGTTCGTATTAATTTGCGTTAAATTGGACAGGTTACTTGGGACATTAATTAATAGAAGTTGCGTGGTGCAACGGCATTTTAATGTTTAAGATATTTACAACTTGTTCAAATATGAATTTTATCGTCGAACTCTAAATACAAACTTACTGTTGTCATTGTACGCAGAGGCTCAAGCGCATACGATATTTCTTCGACATATATCAGAATTATATACCCTGCAAAAAAATCACTGAAATATCAACCGTGTCACCCTTAGGTATCGTAATTCAAGCATAAACTTTTCATATTCACCATTCAATAATTTTCTAAATGACATATCATCTATTCTTTAGATAATGGATTTAGCTGACACAGGACATGAGTTCTTATCGCTGAAGAACTATATCATGCAGAGGAACTTTGGGTAGTGGAGATGACAAAAGTAGGTGTCCCAGAAAAAACTTTCAATCTTCTGGAAGAAGCAGAACTGAAAGTTCATAATGACTGACCTTCTCGACGAAAAGTGAAAAGTGTAAGTGCTTTTGATGTAGGTATTTATTTATTTCAATTTTCCGATAATTTGTCGAAAGAAGCGTTACTACGGAATCCTACACTGAGTAGGTATGGCCTAACATGCTCTTGGTCTGTTTTTTTAATAAATATACCCAATTCGTTGCGTTTTTTCAATTTGGTGATATATTAGTTACAAAATATCACCTCAACCCATATTTAAGTCTATAGCGATAGGGTGAGGTGGAAAAAATGCTAGGTTTGATAGGTACTTACAGATAATAAACATCGCAAATTCGCAATGACTTCGGTAATCATTATAATCAATCAAATCATCATTTTTATTCCCGTAACAAGTCCTCTCACTTCAAATCAAACATGTACCTGTAGAAGCTCAAATAACAACATGAATTTCTCTTACCCATTATTATTCCTTTCAAAAACATTTCCAATAAAACAATTCATTCAGTATTTTTGTTTTCAGTGCTGTTTCCCAATATTCTGTCTATAATATAACAAAAAGTAAAAATTCTATAAGAAATATATCTATCTACCCATAAATGTTTTATTGCCGACCTTTATCCACATGATAATACTTAAATTGAATTTGTGTAATAAATTAAAAATAAACTTTTGTTAATACACATACCTACATTACATATACAAACCGGACCAGAATATACAGAACGATTGGGGAAACGTATCTTAAACAGATTTAATCTTCAGTCCATTATAAGCTAGGTACCTTCCGTAGTAATGTTGGTGAATTTAACGTATTTTATTTGTTACTACATATGTAGTAAATTTCTGTTTGTGTAGCCACTTGACAAGAAGTAAAATAAAATTTAAATGCGGGGCTATCCATTAGGATGCAGTGGTGGCTGTTGTTCCTGGTCACCTCTCAACCTCTCATGCATGGGACGTGTATAGTTGAAGTTTTTTGAGCTGAGCTCGTTCTCTTAAAATTCCAGTAGCCTTGGGTTGTAAACCACAAAGTAAGATAACAAGCACTCAGTAAAAGCAGAATGTAACTGCCTTAGAAAGTTAGTATAGATTATCGACTCTATTCTTTGCACAATAGACAACAAAATATACAAACTAAATAATGGCACGCGACTAATGATCCTGGCGGCACGCCTTTTATCTCTAAGTGCAAAATGTGGGAAGTGTTATTTTTTGGTCAACGCATTGTTATTGTTAGGATAAGGGTACAGAGCCGATAATCTAGTGAACATTTACGGTACCATATTGTCCTTTTTCTACTCAACAATTTTTTTCGACTACCTGGCAGTTATATAATGTAGAAAAAGTTATGAGCGCCATTATTTAGTTTTTTATTTTGTAGTCTATTGTGCAAATAATAGAGTCGATATTGTCGATAATCTATACTAACTTTCTACGGCGGTTATATTCTGCTTTTACTGAGCGCTTGTTATATTACTTTGTGGTTTACAACCCAAGGCTACTGGAATTTTAAGAGAACGAGCTCAGCTCAAAATTGCCCAAGTATACCTACCTGGGTCAAAATTCTTTTCGTTGTCTTATTTTGTGTCCTTAAAACATGACACAGTGGTGATATTTGTATGAAACGATGTTTTGTTTTCAATTTCTTATGTAAGGATCAAAATCGAGCGTGAAAAAGAAATATATAAATAAAATAAACAAAATAAAATTCGTTTATTTCAGACCAGTATGATCCATACAGATTTGTTAATAAAACGAAAACTTACACCCCTATATTAGTATTTACATTAAATTAAATTACACACTTAAAAACTAAACGCACAAAGCAATAAGGGAGCAACCACCTCAAGAGGAGCCTATTTTGCTCTTCCAATCGCCACCTCGACCCAGTATTTGGTGAGACGGCAATCAAGGCGTTCTGACAAGGTCCTAAGGAGGCTGTTGCTACTGCCGCGAACGCGTGTCAGCAGAGACGCTATTCTTTTACGCCTAATGGCGTAAATAAGTGCACCGGATTTTTTTTATTTACTTAGTCGAAAGCGTGACAGAGTGGTATGAAACAAGACAACGAAAAGAATTTTGACCCACCTACATTATTTGAATTAAGTAGGTATCTACTGATTATTATTGCATAGATAGTAAAATTGTTGACGTTAATAAGTGTCTCAAGTCAAGAGCATATACAGGGTATAAGTCTAATACTGCTGAAGCTCTTAAAGGGGATTAGTTTAGGACATAATAAGTACATTTAGATTACTTTTGCTTAAAATTAGAGCGGCAAAATTATCCATACGAAATAATTCGGTGCGCAATATAGAGCAACATTCTCAAGTTAAACGCTCATTGACAGCTAATTTCAAAAGCACATGTCATAACTGCCATATCAATATTAACAAAGTTCATATTTGTTCGTACCTACATTGCTGCTCCGAAAATCTTAAAACAAATCTGTGAGGTTAATAATTAAGTGTAACTTCAAAAAAACCTCGTAATCCACGATTACAATAATTAATTCCATGCGTTTCATTTATCGCCCGTATTAGATTTACATACGGTATATAGAGCCGTGCTCATATGATAATCCTATGCTATAAGGAATCCTCCTTAGTTCCTCTTCTATCTTAATTTTAGTGGTAGTTAACTAGTTACAGTGGGTCATGTATAAGTAAGTTTTCATTGAAAGTATTTTTAAGTCTCTGTCATGAATTTTCCATGATATCAATTTACGTTCCAAAAATGAACCTCTCATTCACCCTCCTAATTTACCTATTTTTTTTTGGATTACCGAAGCGGTTGCTCCAGAAATTATCACAATGAACTAATTATATCCAACAGAAAGGATGGATGCAAAAAAACATCCCCAATATCCTCATACTTACAACGATGTATAACATGACATTACTCGACTAATTATTAAAAAAAAACTAAGTTAGTATAAATTTATCGAAAAAAAAACATCTTTAGTTGTCGTATCTAGTAAAAAACTTTCTAACCTAAAAGTGCACGTTTTCTATAATAAACTGGTATTTACTTGATTAAAAATAAATCAATTTCAAGCGATTTATTAACTTGTGTCGAAAATACGATGTTTTGGCAAGTAAATAATAAGCGAGATATTCCACTAACGGCGAGTGGTCAGGTAAATTAATATTATTCACTAGGGGTATCGTATATTGGGTACTTGAAAGCAGGGATCAGATACCGGTATTTTCTCCATACACAAAGTACGGTTCTGTTTTTGTTCTTTTTCGTTCTTCGGTATATATTTAGTACTTACGTAAAGAGTACCCATAGAACATTTTAAAATATTGGACTTTGAGTTTTTTCTGTAATACCGGTTCCGATCCCTGCTTGAAAGTACCTATTCATTAGGTAGGTACTAGGAACGAATTACATTACACAAGACGTTATATTTCTTCAACATTTATTATCAGCATTATTGCCGCATAACTAATGTCATAATTTTTTTTGGAAAATAATGATAGTTTTCAGCATACTCATCATCTATACGCAGCACCCTCCCTTCATGGTAGAACTTTTCAGTAACATGCTTGCCCAGCATGAGACGGTCTTGCCAGTAGTGTGTGCTCGTGTCGGGCTCCGTCTCCGGCCGCAGGTCGTAGTAATAGTCGATGGTGGTCGTGGCGACGGTGGTCGAAGTTGTAGTTTGCGGAACTATCATCGTCTCGCAGATGGTATCGTCGACTATTTTAAATACTGCCCAAAGATATTCAACAGTGAACATAAAATAGATGAGCTACAATGAACAAAATCCCTATCAATAATTGCATTAGGGTATCCGTTACCATTACCCAACATCCTTAACTTAATTTAGTACTCGTACCCTTAAAGGGTTGTCCTATCTTTACAAGAGCTTGATAACTTGCCAAGATTCATGAGCCAGAGAAGCACAATAAATAAGGTACGAGTCATTCCATATGAAAACGTCTGTAGGGGTGTGCTGACTAATTTTAGATTTTCTTGAAAAAAATCAGGAATGTAGCTTGGGCTATGAAATATCTATATCCAGGGGATTTTTATTTTTCTGTTTATTTTTTTACGATTGGCACTCTTTGGAAGTTTGTTAAGGTGTCATATTCTTACTCCTATAAACTACTCTGTTTAGAAACTTATGCTAGACAATAGTATTTATTTTAAATTGTAGCTTACTAACCTCCGTTTCTACTATGATTAATAATATCTAATCAGTATTCTCCAGAACCGGGATATGGGACCCTGAAAATCTGTATAAATATGCTCATTTTCGGAGTTTTCAGACTGGAATTCTGACTTTCCTAGTAGACCCCCGGCTGAGATTTTTTGTTTGTTTTTAAATCATGGCATTTTAAGCAACTAATGTCAATTTCAAGTCCTCAAGATGTATTTTTGGTAAACAAATAGCATATCGAAATTTAAGAAAATTCAAAACGTGTCCACTTTGGCCGCTGAAAAATGTAGGTTTCAGTGTAAATAAAATGTTTAATTTGCCATCAAATGGTAGATCATGAGCTTAAATTTACGTGGCATCTAGATTTTATAGCGGTTTTTTAGCTAGGTAAGAAGATATGATTTTTCCCACTGCTGGGCAAAGACCTCCCCCCTTTTTTTCCCAATCTGATCTATGTCGACCTGCCTGACGTGTAGATACCTACGTTTAAAGTTTTATGAGCAGAACTGACTATTTTCGCAAGGCAGATATCAAATACAGGTAACAGGTATAGGTACTTTGCACCCATTCGTGATGTATTTAAAAAAAAGAATATGGCGAATTTGTGTTACCATAATCAAGATTTTGGACTGCAGGCAGACTGGAACTTCTTTGCAACTGCACATGGGAAAAGCCCATGTGATGGTGCAGGAGGAACCATTAAAAGAATAATCCGAAAAGCTAGTTTGCAGAGAACAGCGGAAAGTCACATATTAACCTCCCAGGCAATGTTCGACTTTTGTAAGCAGCGGATGCCTGGCATTACATTCTTTTTCGTGCCAAAAGTAGATATCGAAGCTTCAGAATCGAGTTTAACAGAAAGATTTGAGAACTTACTTACAATTAAAAATACTAGATCATACCATCATTTCGAACGTCTGTCGCCCGACACCTTGAAAGCCCGTAAATATTCCTCTGCACAATCGTTTGAAGTCGTCAAAGTCAAGAAGCAGGTCTTCCGACGTAAAAGATAAATTTGTCTTCTTATTATGGCGATGAATTTCATTTTATTAAGAAATAATTATTATTTAGGCGTAGTTTTATGTCTTCAAGACAGTTTTATTAAGTATCTGAGTTTTGCATATATTACGATTTTCAAAAAATCATAGCTTCTCATCTAGTAAAATAACCGCTATAAAGTATTATGACTGCGTAAATTTAAAGATATGATCTATCATTTAATGGCTAATTCAAAATTTTATTCACACTGAAACCTAAATTTTTTTGCAGCCAAAGTGTTTCGATTTATTCAAAATTTCAATGCGTGTTTTTTAAACCATATAATCCAATTTGATATCTAAAATGGATGTGTTTAGTTTATATTGAAGTGTTCTTGAAGCTGTGACATAAGTTTTTATCCTAGCTCTAATACATAAGTCAGAATTTCAATCCGAAAATCACGAAAATGAGTACATTTTTTGTCATATTTAGTGACACAGTATTTTATGCTGAAGTATTTGAATGAAAAGTTATATAGCATATCGGATACTATGTTTACTGAGGTATTATATAAAATTAACAAGTTGTTATACATATACATAAATTATAAACAAAGTTAGAGCATAATTTGTGGGAGTAGGAAAATGGCACTGTTTTTTAATTTGGCCATCCAAATTAAAAAACAGTGCAACAGTGCAACTTGTGTCGAAAATACGATGTTTTGGCAAGTAAATAATAAGCGAGATATTCCACTAACGGCGAGTGGTCAGGTAAATTAATATTATTCACTAGGGGTATCGTATATTGGGTACTTGAAAGCAGGGATCAGATACCGGTATTTTCTCCATACACAAAGTACGGTTCTGTTTTTGTTCTTTTTCGTTCTTCGGTATATATTTAGTACTTACGTAAAGAGTACCCATAGAACATTTTAAAATATTGGACTTTGAGTTTTTTCTGTAATACCGGTTCCGATCCCTGCTTGAAAGTACCTATTCATTAGGTAGGTACTAGGAACGAATTACATTACACAAGACGTTATATTTCTTCAACATTTATTATCAGCATTATTGCCGCATAACTAGTGTCATAATTTTTTTTGGAAAATAATGATAGTTTTCAGCATACTCATCATCTATACGCAGCACCCTCCCTTCATGGTAGAACTTTTCAGTAACATGCTTGCCCAGCATGAGACGGTCTTGCCAGTAGTGTGTGCTCGTGTCGGGCTCCGTCTCCGGCCGCAGGTCGTAGTAATAGTCGATGGTGGTCGTGGCGACGGTGGTCGAAGTTGTAGTTTGCGGAACTATCATCGTCTCGCAGATGGTATCGTCGACTATTTTAAATACTGCCCAAAGATATTCAACAGTGAACATAAAATAGATGAGCTACAATGAACAAAATCCCTATCAATAATTGCATTAGGGTATCCGTTACCATTACCCAACATCCTTAACTTAATTTAGTACTCGTACCCTTAAAGGGTTGTCCTATCTTTACAAGAGCTTGATAACTTGCCAAGATTCATGAGCCAGAGAAGCACAATAAATAAGGTACGAGTCATTCCATATGAAAACGTCTGAAGGGGTGTGCTGACTAATTTTAGATTTTCTTGAAAAAAATCAGGAATGTAGCTTGGGCTATGAAATATCTATATCCAGGGGATTTTTATTTTTCTGTTTATTTTTTTACGATTGGCACTCTTTGGAAGTTTGTTAAGGTGTCATATTCTTACTCCTATAAACTACTCTGTTTAGAAACTTATGCTAGACAATAGTATTTATTTTAAATTGTAGCTTACTAACCTCCGTTTCTTCTATGATTTATAATATCTAATCAGTATTCTCCTGAACCGGGATATGGGACCCTGAAAATCTGTATAAATATGCTCATTTTCGGAGTTTTCAGACTGGAATTCTGACTTTCCTAGTAGACCCCCGGCTGAGATTTTTTGTTTGTTTTTAAATCATGGCATTTTAAGCAACTAATGTCAATTTCAAGTCCTCAAGATGTATTTTTGGTAAACAAATAGCATATCGAAATTTAAGAAAATTCAAAACGTGTCCACTTTGGCCGCTGAAAAATGTAGGTTTCAGTGTAAATAAAATGTTTAATTTGCCATCAAATGGTAGATCATGAGCTTAAATTTACGTGGCATCTAGATTTTATAGCGGTTTTTTAGCTAGGTAAGAAGATATGATTTTTCCCACTGCTGGGCAAAGACCTCCCCCCTTTTTTTCCCAATCTGATCTATGTCGACCTGCCTGACGTGTAGATACCTACGTTTAAAGTTTTATGAGCAGAACTGACTATTTTCGCAAGGCAGATATCAAATACAGGTAACAGGTATAGGTACTTTGCACCCATTCGTGATGTATTTAAAAAAAAGAATATGGCGAATTTGTGTTACCATAATCAAGATTTTGGACTGCAGGCAGACTGGAACTTCTTTGCAACTGCACATGGGAAAAGCCCATGTGATGGTGCAGGAGGAACCATTAAAAGAATAATCCGAAAAGCTAGTTTGCAGAGAACAGCGGAAAGTCACATATTAACCTCCCAGGCAATGTTCGACTTTTGTAAGCAGCGGATGCCTGGCATTACATTCTTTTTCGTGCCAAAAGTAGATATCGAAGCTTCAGAATCGAGTTTAACAGAAAGATTTGAGAACTTACTTACAATTAAAAATACTAGATCATACCATCATTTCGAACGTCTGTCGCCCGACACCTTGAAAGCCCGTAAATATTCCTCTGCACAATCGTTTGAAGTCGTCAAAGTCAAGAAGCAGGTCTTCCGACGTAAAAGATAAATTTGTCTTCTTATTATGGCGATGAATTTCATTTTATTAAGAAATAATTATTATTTAGGCGTAGTTTTATGTCTTCAAGACAGTTTTATTAAGTATCTGAGTTTTGCATATATTACGATTTTCAAAAAATCATAGCTTCTCATCTAGTAAAATAACCGCTATAAAGTATTATGACTGCGTAAATTTAAAGATATGATCTATCATTTAATGGCTAATTCAAAATTTTATTCACACTGAAACCTAAATTTTTTTGCAGCCAAAGTGTTTCGATTTATTCAAAATTTCAATGCGTGTTTTTTAAACCATATAATCCAATTTGATATCTAAAATGGATGTGTTTAGTTTATATTGAAGTGTTCTTGAAGCTGTGACATAAGTTTTTATCCTAGCTCTAATACATAAGTCAGAATTTCAATCCGAAAATCACGAAAATGAGTACATTTTTTGTCATATTTAGTGACACAGTATTTTATGCTGAAGTATTTGAATGAAAAGTTATATAGCATATCGGATACTATGTTTACTGAGGTATTATATAAAATTAACAAGTTGTTATACATATACATAAATTATAAACAAAGTTAGAGCATAATTTGTGGGAGTAGGAAAATGGCACTGTTTTTTAATTTGGATGGGTGCTGATTAAAAGATAAGGTATAAAAAAATATAACGACAACGGTTTTAGTGCCTTAGTACCTCACGGTTCTTCCTAATTTTTTTGTATTGAAATCTGGGACTACGCGGCAACAAAAATAATTAATTTCAGCCGTTTTCATATGGAATGAGTCGTACTTCATATATTTGTATAGTCGAGTTCAGAAATATGTGTACAAATTTTAACTTATTCTATTAGGATAGTACGCACAACTGTATACACGACTATTGACATCATACGTCGACATGAACTCGACTATCAACATCCTATAGTCAACCAAGATTTACCTTAAGCAGCTTCATACAATTTTTATGCAGAAGTTTAAGCCGAATAACTTAGATGATCGTACCATTTTTAACACTTACAGTCATATCCTCTCCCGTTGCAGTTGGTTCGGAATAGTGCACAATCATCCTCAAATTTTGCAATGGTCGCATGCTTTTCATCATAGCCACACACAGGTTTACCGTGCGAGTCACATGAGTTAACTCGAAAGCAGTTGTAATCAGAAACTTTTTCATTCGCCTAAATAATCAAGGTTAAATATTATATAACGTTTACTAAAACGCAGACATGTGGCACCTTCATATTTAAGTTAAGCGTGTTACTCGAATTGTTCTGGTTGAGGTTACTCACTGCATTCTTGAGGGTTGCTTGAATACTGCATTTCATGAAATATACGAAGCTTATACATCCTGTAAAATTACCTTTACTTAGACAGTCCTAAACTACAAACTGTAAAAACTATAACCAATAAAATATAAATTACTAATGATATTATTTTAGCCGTGACCTCCATGAATGATGGTGTGTATTTTATCGCTGTTCTTCCTACCCCATGTCGCGTGCAAGTGCTAGCAAAACAGCACCTAATAAAAAACGTATGCAAATCTAGTCCCATCAAAAAGTGTTATGCCGATTCATTAAGCGTCCATCAATCTGCCCTAAGTTAATTACTCGATTGTCCTTATCCCTCAATTTCATATTTGCATTAGGTAGAAAAAGATAAAGTATAAATTAGCTTATTACGCCCCGGAAGTTTTTATTAATAAGGGGGATATTGTTAATTAATTTTAATGTTAAAGCCAAAATCAGCTGAATTTGTTTGTAAACTCAAACTTACGTATTACAACATTTCGTAGAATCATAGCAATAATTTTCTCGATTTACATTTTAACAGAGACCTAAATAATTATTAGACGGAATACTTGTACAACCAATTGTACCCTTTGGTAAAATTAATATAAGGTATCGAATATTAAATGAAAGACAATAACACGCTTCAATCGTTTAATGTTCAGTATTTATGGTGTTTTAAATCGCAGGCATTGCATGGTTTGCTAGCATAAATTATATTCATATCGTAATTCGTAGATCCTAGTCGGCTAGATTCTCATTGCAGTTCGTTTTTCAAATTCACCAAAGCTGGCACAAATGGATCGAGTAGATGACAGAAAGTATATTGTTGTCGATGTCAAAATGACAGTAGATTAGTATTGCACGGCCACATAATAGAGAAGTACCTACACTCAATGAGAGATATCATTCATTCCATTCGTGCCAGCTTTGGTATATTTACCTGTAACTCTAATATAAAGGGAATAATTAAGTAGATTAATTAATTAATCTACATAGTTATTAATACGTAATATTAAAAGCCAGAAAATAAGTTAGTGAACATAGACCATATTAAACCAATGATTTCCTTTCACTATAACTTTATGAATAATTTCGCCATACCTTTATCGCCAATATGTATGTATGAATGTATACATATAAGGTTTTCGTGTTTGAACATCAGTAAGATATTTCTCATTTACCTATATGTTTGCTTTGATGGAATGGCGTTCATATGTATAGTTATATATGCATGTTTGCATTCGGTGAATATAATAATTAAGTAGTTTAATTGCCTACTTTAGATTAGATGTGAGCGACTGATTTTTAACAGATTAAATATTAGCAATGTTGTATTTTAGGGCTCGATATCAAACAGGTACAAAAATAACCCTTATGGTACGACTATGCCCGTCCGGCTGGTTCAAATGGTTCAATATCTCAAGAACCACTGAAGTTATCGATTTGAAATTAGGAATCGGTTTGAATGACGCTAACCTCAACAAATTGAATGTACATAGGTACATAATGTCTCAGATATAATAATGTCATTCTTTTGTGAACATTATAGTGACAATATTAACCAATGAACACTTATATCGGGGGGTTGAAAAATTTTATTATTATAAATAGTCAACGTTGAAAGTTATATTCTTATCTAGTATGAATTTGTTAAAATATAAAGTTTGGCAGTTCGATTCTTTGTGTCGTACGTGTCGTGCTCCTTGTCGTTGTCGTAGTCGTCGTCGTTGTGGTCGGAGTGTATTCCTTGCACACTTTCTCGTTTGTTACTGTGAAATCTGTTAAATTGTTGAGTAAATATTAGAATAATTCATTCAATAAGTATTTTGATCATGATCAAAGAGGAATTTTGATGAGGTACATAAATTATAAATATTAGATGTCATATACCAAAGATATCACAATACGTTCGAGGTACATAAAAATGTACCAAATATGTATTTAAATAATTTGTGGCTTTACATTAAGGAATTGAGATGGTGACTGTACCTTAAACTCCGTTTAAATTAGCTCTAAGGGCTTATGTAGCCCATATAAAAGACCATAAGAAATTACTTAAAAAATATTACCCTCGTCGTATAGGTCGTATTGCATAAAAAGAAGTATACCAGTTACAGTCTTGCAGTTATGTTTGAAGACTGCACACTCGTCCGGGAACCACCGCACTTGCTTCTGGCGCAAATCCCTCGTGTGTCGCGGCAGTACTTAGCTCGGTAGCACCAGTAGTCATTCGTGATCGACCGTGTCGTAAGCTACAGTTCCAAAAAATGTCTAGACTAAACTCAAAGTCCCAGCACCCAGCAGGTCGTATTGCATAAAACGAAGTATACCAGTTACAGTCTTGCAGTTATGTTTGAAGACTGCGCACTCGTCCGGGAACCACCGCACTTGCTTCTGGCGCAAATCTCTCGTGCACACGGTGGCTCGGGTGTCGCGGCAGTACTTGGCTCGGTAGCACCAGTAGTCATTCGTGATCGACCGTGTTGTAAGCTACAGTTTCAAACAAATGTCTAGACTAAACTCAAAGTCCCAACAGGTCGTATTGCATCAAAATAAGTATACCAGTTACAGTCTTGCAGTTATGTTTGAAGACTGCACACTCGTCCGGGAACCACCGCACTTGCTTCTGACGCGGGTCCCGCGCGCACACGGTGGCTCGGGTGTCGCGGCAGTACTTGGCTCGGTAGCACCAGTAGTCATTCGTAATCGACCGTGTTGTAAGCTACAGTTCCAAAAAAATGTCTAGACTAAACTTAAGGTCCCAGCAGGGCGAATTGCATAAAAAGAAGTGTACCAGTTACAGTCTTGCAGTTATGTTTGAAGACTGCGCACTCGTCCGAGAACCAAAGCACTAGCTGCTGTCGCGGGTCCCTCGTGCACACGGTGGCTCGGGTGCCGCGGCAGTAGATACTTGGCTCGGTAGCACCAGTATTCGTGATCGACCGTGTCGTAAACTACAGTTCCAAACAAATGTCTAGACTAAACTCAAAGCCCCAGCATGTCGTATTGCATAAAAATAAGTATACCAGTTACAGTCTTGCAGTTATGTTTGAAGACTGCACACTCGTCCGGGAACCACCGCACTTGCTTCTGACGCGGGTCCCGCGCGCACACGGTGGCTCGGGTGTCGCGGCAGTACTTGGCTCGGTAGCACCAGTAGTCATTCGTGATCGACCGTGTCGTAAGCTACAGTTTCAAACAAAATGTCTAGACTAAACTTCTCCTTCCAACTAGGGTAAGGTGGTCAAAAATTAATAACTGTACTGTACATGTATAATTGTGTAAGGATAGGGACGTATTCCAATATTTTTTTTTTGTCTATTTTATATTTTACCCTACTCTGTAGTTGTTATTGATTAAAGTTAATACATTTAATAACTAAGCCACTTGCGTGGGTTTTGGTTAGTTTTCACTTAAGTACATAAATCTCTAATAATTAAAATGAATTAATAACAAAATTTTGTAATGAAAGAAAATAAAATGTACGTTTCTACGAAGATATATATTTCTGTAATAATCTATATGAAGCTACGAGTCCTTAGAGAACAGTGGAGGCAAGTCCTTGCATTTGTCCATGTCGGTTTTTCGATAATCTGAAATGGTATGTTACAATTACGTTATGTTTCAAAAATGACCTTATATTCTTACAAGTAGCAGAATATTTTTGTGCTTTACATAGACCAGAAATAATTACCAGTTTTATGTTGGCAGTTGTATTCAGTGATGTCGCACGAATCGAGAAACCGTCGTACCCCTTTTTCCGCATCCAAGCCACACTTTTCTACGGCGGTATGGATACAGATTTTGGCTTCAAAACATATCTAGGTACAAAATTTACTCGTTAAAATATTGCAGGGTTAAATATCTATATAATTATAAAAGTAAAGGAAATTCGACAGTAAGATAATCTAGCTCTGAAATATTAGTTTAGTTAGCGGTAACACAGGGAAGACAATCTACTAGTTTTTTAATAAACTCTTTATGAACATACCACTTCAGATTATGACTATTTCCAAATCAAAATACGATACTGAGTCCTTTGACTAAGTATATAGTATATACCTACATAAATAAATATAATATATATATATATATAAACATGAACATCTATCGCAGCCTCGAAAATGCCCTTCATAACGATTATGCAGTTGTGCCTCCGTGGGCAGGACATGGCGCTTTCAAATAGAATGTAACCAATAAAAAAATTTATGGGCCAATCAGAACCACTTTGGATAGGGGATCAAGTTGACATAGTTTAATATTAGTATTACATAGATTAATATTGAAATTCGTAAGCGACATGTTTTTACAATTCATCGCTGTTCCTACAAAAGTCGCTATGTGTTTTATTGCTACTTTACAGGAGACACAAAAAATTGTTTTATTTTGATAAATATGTTCAGTTAAACGTAATTTTAATGTCTTTTCTAAATATAAATCTCAGTTTTTTAACGAGATAAATTAATATTACCAATAATATGTCACATAGCCGTTATTGTTTCAGTCGTCCAAAGGCTCTATATGTCTTATTTTAACTTGGTTAAAATAACTAGTTACAAAATTTGACACATCTTGATGATATTTGTCACAGTTATTTTTATGAAAGATGTGGTTCTTCAATAATAAAAAACATATTTTAGTAATAATAGTCCCGGGAAAATCTCGCTAAGTGTCGTAAGACATTGTCTAAATCGCTTGTCGCTATGTACGGAAAAGTACATATCGGGCCATATTTGTTCTTATTTAATTTATAAAAATCCCGCTATGTGCCTAAAACCACATAACGGGCCCCATTATAAAAAGTCACTCATGGTTATATAAAACAGTCATGTGATTTTTGTTTTTAGTAAGAAAATTCAATATATGGATATATCACATACCTAAAATTCCTAAATCCTGAACTATTAAAGATAGCCACACCGCAGTTTTTGGAGCATATAGATATTGACGTTAGGTTCAAAATGGCTTTAAAATCCAAAAATGTAAAAAAAAACAAATAGCAGCTTTTGTAGGCACAGCGACGAATTGTTAACACAATTTCAGGAACATTTTAGAAAGGCATTTTTGTATGACGTGCTATAGAGTATAGGTATATTTGTTTTGTATGTTATGTTTATTTGTTCGTATCTATTCTATTCTATTGGGCGATATGAACATTTTCGATTTCAGAAATCTTTGTACGAGTGAAGTAATTAACAGCTTTATCTCGAGTCAAAGACATCTTAATAATTTTATTACTTAAAACAGATAAAAAGAAACTTAGGATCTGCGATGATAAGTATTCTAAAATACTTACGTTTGCTGTTTCTGCATAGTCAATAATTATTGAAGCGGTAAAAACTGTAAATTTAAATATTTATGAATTTTGCTATCTCCATTTAATTGAACATACGAGTATGAAACCATGCTTATTCAATATCAAATCAAGTCAATTTATAATAAGCCATTCAAATAATACAAACTAGCGTAATACTATAGTTGGATAGCCAGCTCACGTCGATACTGCCTCCGTACGCCGGCTACTAAAATATTAATTTGTTACTTACTCAGCAATACGACGCCGAACATTTCTGCTTCACTGTTGTGCAAGTCGGTAGAGATAAGAAACAGATTTAAATTTTAGGTTACATACACAAGTGCTACAAACCTAACTCTCTTGAAACACAAATATGAACATTGTAAATACTAACCTAACAAATTAACCTTCTATTTTTCTTCTCTCCTTTTCGTCATTAAATATTGCTACCTGCTTATATAGAACATTACGAGTACAATACAAGTGCGAAATAATACGTAAAAGTTACAAATTTCCTTTTCGCACATGTATCGTACGACGTTTTTTAATACAGATACATGTGGCAAAAGGAAATTCGTAACTGGTGTCGATTTAAAACACTCCCTTGGCTCATATTGCTTCCCAATTTATTTATTTCGCGTTTGTATCGTAATGAACTAATCTAATTTTAACCAATGTACAACGCTGTTTTTATTATGTAGTTGCAAACCATTACAAAATACAGATTCAATTATGATTTCAATTTATTTAATTATGATTGCTATTCATCTATAATCACTTCATTGCAATGATATAACTCTATTTTTCATTAAGATGAAAACGGTCCTTTAATCTTCAGTTTTCATATTAAGCTACTTTGAGATTTGTAAACGAATTCTGTATTATTGAGCGAAGGTTTTTGATCTTTGATTACAATTTCCAGGTTTGCATAAATTTGCTCGTATAGGTATGTTTTCATCCCTTTGATCACTAAGGTTACATAATTGTCTAGTTCTGTTTGAATTCCGTTGGTGAGTATATGATATGTATAATATTTAGATGGGCAACAAATTATGAGTTCGTTAAGTAATCAACTTATATATAATTCCACGTCATTCTTTATTATTTACTAAAAATATCGTCGTGTGAACTTAACTTTACAGCCATAAAAACACTCAAGGACATAATGTGAAATAGCATTTGCTAGATTAAAATTCCTAACTGTGAAACTATCATAGCTACGTTGATGCTCTGATTAGAAATGCTTGAATTATTTTCTAAACAGACTGTAACCGTGATTAGTCTATTATTGGTGGTAGTCCATATGAACTTTATTTCTAGTCTTGAGTTAGAAAAAACCTTCAATAGACATAACAACACGGTAAGCAATACTAGTGTTGGTGGACAGCGGTTAGCCGTAGTTGGTTGGTAATTGATTGTTATAGAAGTGAAAGATTATAGGACTTAAAAGCAAACCAATTTGGTCTTTAAATTATGGCGCTCGATCTTTACACCTCAGTGCGATATATTTTGCTACGTACTTATCAGTAGAGTTAGCCCATGATTATAGCGACAGTATCTCGCAGCGACATTAGACATAGCCGTATCCGTCCCTCTTTTATTAACATGATTTGGAAAAGACAGCAAGTCATCTTGCGGCGACAACATGTGCTAAGCTTACAGCACTACAAGCAACATTAATTCCTAGTAAACGAGTAAATTCTTTATTATCGACAACCATGTAAAAAACAGCTTACTTCAAGACATTACATGTGAAATTATCTATAAGCTAACGTAATTCTAGTAGTTATAACATTTTATGTCAAAATAATAAAAAGGAAAAATTATAGGTTACAGTAGCAGGTATTAAGGTAATGGTTAATTTTTCGTCTAAGTTGTGTCCATCTATCAGGAAAAATGTCGGCATTTTGAATCATAGCTAAAAAGTTATTAATTAGTTATATAGATCTGTGGGTGGGTGCGTTGGAAGTTTGAGTCAAATAGCAGCGTCAAACGAGAAATAGGTTCATTGGGTTATACTCTAGTCCGAAACGAGTTATTTTATCCTTAAATACACTACTTTTAATATGCACTATTTAATATGGGAATTAATGTACTTGCATGCGCATTGAAAAAACACGACTACGTTGCTTCTCAAAAGCGAAGCGGTACTTAAATTTTGAGTTTCTAAGGAACTAATAGTAAAAATTATGTTTTTTTAATCCAATGCTACCAAAATCTCTTTGAGGAAAAGGCAAGATCACAAAGAATAATCTGTCAGGACTAAATTTCCGTTAGTCATTTATCACAAAAGTAAAATAATAAAAGTTCCTATGGAAAATTGAACTCTTGTCGTTGTTTTTCTGTCCCTATGTCTGAGGGACGAAATTATCATAGTTAGTTAATGCGTTCTAGAAACAATGCTCCATAGATAGGTTCCTGTGAACAAGCTTAAAGTATAACCCATTAAGTGCTCAAACGTTATGAGCTATAAAACTTTAACTTAACTAAAATGTTTGTATTTTGAAATGTTTTTATGAATTTCATTCACAGGATTGTCACGTGCGGTGTCGACATAATTGGATAAAGGTCTGCGGCCGGGATCCTAACACAATGAAAACAACAATTTTCAAGGATTTCTGTTTCATGCAAGAACATAACTGCCAATTTTCTACAAGTAAGTAGAGCTCTCTCCAAACATGATTTCTCCCTACAAACCTAAAATGCAGTAGAGTTACAATGTTTTTGTTTAGTCGGATTATATTCACATTATTTTCTTAATAACTAGGTAATATTCTAACCAACCAATATTTTTTCAGATTTCACTACGACTTTAAGAAACCAGTGCCCGAAATTAAATGAAGTGAATATCGAAGTCTTTATTTAGCTTTTTAAGTAATACCAGTAAATATTTTTTTACCCAAGCATTTATTCAATTAAAACATGATCTCTTATCATTTTTTAATGGACTCATGTACAATTATATACATTAAGACCACATTTACCATATGGGTTTTTCCAAATTTCTCTCATTTCCTTACCTGCTTTCCCGTCATCCATTCACAGCACCCAAAATTTGATTTTTAAAATTCTTAAGTCTACCCCATAATACTGATTTCCCTTTTTTAAAAGATGCTGTAGATCTCTGAAAAATCTGGAAATCTCTGGATTTGGCCCAACGCCGACCTGCCTGCATCTCCTAATTCGCAGGGGCAATGGAACGAGTTGCTCTGCGTACTGGTACGGGATGTCAGCCTCCGTAGCCTAGTTGGTAGTGACCCTAGTTGGTTGAAGCTGGAGGTTCCGGGTTCGAATCCCGGCGAGGGCATTATTTGTGTATTTATTTATCACAAATATTTGTTCCTTGGTCATGGCTGTCTATGTATTTAAGTATCTATATGTATTTATCTATTATATATATCGTCGCCTGGTACCCATATCACAAGCCTTAATTGAGCTTACCGTGGGACTAGGTTGATTTGTGTAAGATGTCCCAAGGTATTTATTATTTTATTATTATTTATTAATCTTACTAAAACGTTTACCAGTCCGACAGATCGCGCTCGTTTCTTTGCCTGCTGCAGATGGGGGTAGGGATCCTGACTGCAGGCGCTTCCTTCCAGAAATCTAGGCACCCTTTTGTCCGGTCAAACCTTTAGCCACACATAAATGCCACTGCGACGCTAATGTGTCGTCGAAGGGGCTTCATGGTCTCTCGTGCAGTAGGAGTGCTGGCCGTATAGCGCGCCATGCTTCCATAAATGACATCCTGCGCCGAGCGTTTACTTTCGCGGGATTCCCTGGTCGCGCATGCCGGGTCTAGCGCGAGACGACGGGAAGCGGCCAGATGGCATGACCCTCATTCCCTGGGAGCTCGGGCAGCTTCTAGTATAGGACGTCACATGTGTGGATACCCTGGCGCCATCCCATCTCCCAGGAACTTCGAAAAAAGCCGTCACTTGGCCCCTGGGGACCTGGAGCCCATGAGCTATTTAAAGGGCTTAAGAAGCGGCTCGTAGACGCCACCGGTGACCAGAGAGCTGGATATTACCTCGCCCAGCGAATAGCAATTGCTATTCAGCGAGGTAATTCCGCCAGCCTTCTGGGCACCCTACCATCAGGCACGGAGCTCGAGCCTATTTCTTATTTGTAAATATTTTTTGATATGTAGTGTTTGTACAGATAATTTTATTTCCTTGGTGTTAGTTTGTTTTATTCTATTTTTCCTTGTAAATTGGTTTTATGAATAAATATTAGATCTTGCAACTCATGTATATTACTAGGTCTATATTATTATCTCACACACACACACACACACACACACACACACACACACAAACTTAGTTATTGTTTAGCTGCTTATTTAATTGAACACATTTGCTTATTTTGACTATTTACACCATACATACTCTCATTAATGAATGCATCAAACTCGGGCGTGCAAAATGTAATTATATTAATTAAAATATTCTTTCTACGAAATATCTTAGTAGATACTACATATTTTTCAACACACTTGCTCGTAACGTAGGTATTATTGAACCGCTATTAGGCTCATAATCCAAGATATTAAACACGCGTGCTTTTTCATTACGTTATTGTTCTAGTGCGGTAATATCATAACCCGACCAAGTATGTTTGCAAACATTTGCAAGTATTATGTCATGTAGAAGAAGCATTCGAATTTAGCCAGGTTATGTTTATTTTTTTAATTGACCAAAGAGTTGACATGTGGCAGAAATAGTGGAATCCAGAATATTACTTCAAAATACTATACATTTTCGTAAATAAATAAATAAATAAAATACTATATAATTGTGCATTCAAATTATCAAGCAATTATATCATATGTAAAGTTATCGTATTTTTATTTTATGACAATCGTTAATGATTCGCAGTTTTTTTTATATTGGCTGTTTGTCGATAGGATTGCTGCCTTACAAATTTGCGCGCGTTTAAAAATTTCTTAGATATGCGCGCGCCGTTTTAAAGTTACCATTATGTTGTATTTGTTATTCGGAGTGGAGTGAATTTGAAATGTTTGTTGCGTTTATTTTGTTTTGTTTACTGTTATTACTTTATTGTGAATTGTGAACTTCAAGTAATAAACAAGAATAAAATAAAAAGGTTAAACGTAACTTTAGGATAGTACCTAAGTGAGTAGTAATTACCTAGCAACAAAATGGCAACAAAGGTTAGTAAAAGTGTTACTAAAAGTCGGTTATTCCTCGCAAGTGTGTTGAAAAACGTCGTATGAAACTCGTGTGCATTGATCATTATACTCTTTGCTATCTTATGCGCGCTCGCTTGCAGCTCGCGCGCACAATACCGCCTCGAGTATAATGATCAACTTAGCACACTTGTATCATAATGTACTATTATAACACAAAAGTTGTAAAGTGATACCTGTTGCCTTAACTTCCACGAGCGTGTGTCATTAGTAAGAAAAGTATTTACTTTACATCAACAAGCCATTGTATAGTCTCAAACAGGAAGTTTACACAACGAATAGACAACAGAATTTTCGTACATAAACACAAAGCGGTTTACCAAAACGCTGGAAGCTCGGGATTCATTTCAATTGGGACCATTAGAGCAAGCTGTAATGATGCCGTCATACAACATAATTACAGGTAAATTATATCTACTCATTTAACATACTTGCATAATTTCGCTTTTCAGTTTCTGGCTGATTGCCGAGCAGATTGGGTTTAAGTAACAAAAAAATATCCTTCTAAAGCCAAGTGTCATATTCTGATAAAGACAAAATGAGATTTTTATAAGAAAAAAAGTACTGAGCTGGCTCCACACTAAAATGAAAATTTTCTATGCTGAAAAAAAAATATCCTACTTTTTTTGAAACAGAATACGATACTGATTGTGCTTTATTTACATTCTATATAGTTCCGATTTAGTTAGTACCACTCATGTATTTACAAAATTTACTTGATTTCTTGAAATAGATACTTATCGTATCAGATCGTAAAGATTTAATGCAAGAGATAGATATTTGGAACTTAAACCAGTATTAAGTTTATGGTGATGACTAGGTTAATTTAGAATAGCTGTATGCCCTAAAATTACTTTGAATTCAGTTTTATCCCTTTTTTTATACAACTCAGATTGGGTTTCTTCTAGCATTTACTGCTACATCACTTAATAATAATTGATCGCCCTACTGAAAACTTAAAGAGTTGGCGGAAGTCATTGGAAAAATTTAATGTATTCATTATTTCCAGTTGTTGTATTTCTCTGTTACGTGATATCGCTTGCATCCAGTCATGGCCCACCGAAAGAGCGTGATCAAGAAGACATCGCCATGGGAAAAAAGGTATTCACCAAACTCCTAGGATATTTAATGCACTGTGCTTTGCGGCAAGTACCTAGGTAGTATAGGTACTTGCCGCAAACATTTGTTTTGGCAAGTACCTACCGCTCTTTATAGGACGAGTACTTTTTATAGCACGACATTGGCAAAGAAGTATACAGCCTGATTGAAGGCAAGCAGTTGCCATGGGATACTGTGAAGCCTACAACCTTCTTTAAACTTCTTCTCCAATCACGTTTCAGAACGGCGCCAAGTGGTGCAGCATGGCGAAGGTCTGCAACCACGACCGCGTACCAGTATGCGGCGTCAGCCACGCCGGTGACGTCATCGGCTTCCGAGACCTCTGCGATATGTTTGACTTCAACTGCATCAGGAAGCGGAGTACTTATCCTTGTCACTTTCATCCTCGATTAGTCCTAATCACCTAGCGACTGTTATATTTTTAATTTTTATGTGGTGCTAACAATTAACATTTTCATTGCGGACGAGTGGTACGCGCTACGCTCGTAGCGAATCCCGTGATTTTTCCGCTTTGTAGCGAAAATGGACCTCCCACAGAGAACTCCCCTCGGGAGTTCCCCGCGCTCAAAGTGTTAACACACAGATCGACTAGACAGAAGTGACCTTCGGTAGTTCTTGTAGTAGTAGTAATCTTTATCATATTTACTTTAATTAAACGATTTGTCCTAGATTAAATAATAGTATATTGTGCATCTAGGGAGGTAAGTACCTACGGTATTACTAATGAGAGTTTTAGAAGCCCGAAGCCGTAGGCGGAGGGATTTTAATGACTCGAGTTTCTATTCCGCTTACCGACCGTGATGCATACAATGTTTTTCATCACACTTGCGGACAAAAAAAAATAAGTTGTAAGACAAAATATTATTGAATGACGTACTAACATTTTTATATCTCCCTATGGAATTTCACTTTTCTATTACTCCCGCGATGCATGCAAGCAATGGCGCGCTTAGAAAGCAAGTGGGAGGAAAAACTCCTTATAGTATAGCATCGTGGGCTAAGCCAAGAACGCTTAAGCGGCAATTACGCTCGGTGGTCCGCCGCAGGCAGTCGCAGAATAAAAGTATTGTATGAAGCAACCGCCAATGTTTGAATGAAGTGAACGACCAAGTGTATACATTGCAATGTTATCGTATGATTTTTTATGGACTACAACAGTCTCTGCCCAACTAGATCGTACCATACCATACCATGACCGTAGCATGAACGTATCAGACAAAAAAATATTCTTTGTATTGAAAAGTATGAGGCGGTGTTGGCTGGCGCCGTAACGTCCTAGTGGGCATAGTCTCATACTTTTCAATACAAAGAATACTTTTTTGTCTCATACGTTCATGCTGCGGTCATGGTATGGTACGGTCTAGTGGGAAGAGACCTTAATTATTTATTGTAACTATGACAAGGTAGAAAATGATTCATAAATTAAATTCTTTGACTCCTAAGTATCTCTGGACACAACATCTAAAAGTAGTATAAATTTTATTATATCCTACACTCTTAAATAAGCTTTTTCCTAACTAGTGCGGAAACGTAAACCTTGCGCACGCTTTGCGTGCGTAAATTTCTCTTTTTAAGGCACTTGTTATGAAAAAAGTCGTTCGATACATATGTAAAAACTTATTTTTCACTCGGGTGATTGTCACCCTCGTTTCACTCGGGCTCCAACTTTCACCCTCGTCGAAAAAATTTTTTTTTGCACTTGTATCGAAATGTACTATTATTTTATTTTCAGACTACAAACAAACGAACTGCCCTGCTGACAGAAACTTTTTGACCGCATCTAGAAAGCCGACCAACATTTATTACGATGAATAATCAACGGGCCTGTTTCATACTCCCAGATGATTTTTTACCTACTAATGAATTATAATAGTTCGACTAAATAAGAAATTCTAGTGTGTAATTTTTTTACTAAGGTATTTCTTTCTTTAATAAATTATGTAATGAAAATGCGTCGCATTTGAAAGTGGAAATAAAAGTAAATATGTTTCAATCAATATTTATCCCAATCGATTTTTTTTTATGTGTTTGATTCCTGCTACCCTAAGGTTGTCTAGAAGAGATCTCTTATAAGCAATAGGACTGCCTTATGTTGGCTAACGATACATGTTTTTTCACTGTATTTGTTTTTTGAGTAAGTATGTGGAACACAATAAACTATATTTACTTAAATTATAACCACCGTCATGGCATGTCCTATTATAACCACCGGAATCCTGGCACTATACAGTGCCACAAAGTTATCTGACCAGGTTTCGGCGTCGCTGCTATTGAGTTTCTTTCATACCCATTGTTTATATCTATATTTACCCGATTATTTAAAGTAAAACTAATGTAGATGCCATGGTGTATAGAAGTGTTAATTTGCTATTTGTTTTAAGTTTTGCATCACGTTATTCACAATAACTAAAATGAAATTCCTATACATATATCATAAACTACGACATTTCATGATATGATTAAGACGTGCCCCGGCAAATTACATAACACGTCGTAAAATTTGACATCTTTATGACAATATGACAATATAATTGACATATAGGACATGTAATTATAAATTGTCCACAACAGAATTATTAACCTTTATCACGCTTTGACAGACGCAATAGTTGTCACTATAGCATGGCAAGTTAATAGCAATGACACACTTTACATTTATATTACCTATATAAATAAATTAAACGTGTTAATTATAAACATTGTACCTACCTTATCAATTCAAATTTCATTAACAAACAAAAAATCTGTCAGCCTCCGTAGCCTAGTTGGTAGTGTCACTGCCTACGAAGCTGGAGGTTCCGGGTTCGAATCCCGGCGAACGTATTATTTGTGTATTTATTTATCACTAATATTTGTTCCTTGGTCATGGGTGTCTATGTATTTAAGTATCTATATGTTTATCTATTATATATATGGTCGCCTGGTACCCACATCAAAAGCCTTAATTGAGCTTACCGTGGGACTAGGTCGATTTGTGTAAAGATGTCCAAAAACATTTATTTATTTATTTAAAAAATACTAAAAAATATTGATTTAGATAATTTTCGATGAAAAAGACAAAGACAGTTATGTGATTATGTTTTTCTAAATATTGGTCGTCTGTGTGTCAATAAAATATCCGCGAACTAAAAGAGACCAATAAGCTGTTAGTGATTTACTATGATTACAGTCATCTAGATAAAAACGCTCTGTATGTAGCCGCAACCTCATACGTCTGTCATTAGCACCAAAGTGCCTCTGCCTGATTATCAGTCATAAAATTTAATCAATTTTAAGAACAAACCTATTAATTTTGTATCCAGGCATAATGAAGGTTTTTTTTGATTTTGTACACGTGGGAAATCGTCAAACAACGAGCTGCTTGTAGGTTCAAGTCATGAATTATAACTAACGTGAGACTCAAACATATTTAAATATTTATCGAACGGGTTACTCAAGTAATTTAAGTTGATGATTGCTCGACATGTTTCGAACCATTTAGAGGATCCTCATCATGGAGTATCCGCGACCAAAAACCCGCTCTAGCAGAGCGCAAGCCCGCAGTACACGTCGTTTGATAAATATTTAATATCATGTCATAAAATACAATTTTCTACACATTTAATATACTTGTCAGCAAAGTTGCTCTAAACATGGTTATGACAGTTACGACAGGCAATATCCGCATTTGAAAGTTCCTGTCAAAGAGCATTTTACTCAAATGAGTTGTATGTATGTTGTACCTATTAGCTAACTAGCTAGATGGCCGAATAATTTTGTATGGATTATCTAAATGTACTTGTTCTATCTGTGCTGTGTATTAGGAAAGCGCATTTATTTGAGTGCTTATCACCAGCAGGTACCTGAAGAAAATATCAATATGACTGTAAGTAATTCACACACACAGATTGGCGAAACACAATCAAGATGTTGATAAATCGTTAGCAACGCAATCTTCCAGAAGCAAAAATTAGGATATCAGTCGGATCACTTCAGGTGATAACTAGGTTCTAGTTCTTGAAGCCGTTTTGCTATATTACACTCCAGAATTCCTCATTAGGCAGAACACGGACAGTCGGGCGGTAATTTGTTACTTAACACTTTCATTTCATTGCGGACGAGTGCTACGCGCTACGCTCGTAGCCGATCCCGTGATTTTTCCGCTTTGTAGCGAAAACGGACCTCCCACAGAGAACTCCCCCCGGGAGTTCCCCGCGCTCAAAGTGTTAATACGCACTCGAAACTGGTAACATTGGCAAACCGTTATTTTTCGTTACTGTCTAGACTCTCATTCATTCTTCGTAATATTAATCTTGGTCATAAAAATTGGGAGTTATAAAATTAGGAGCTCACCCATCTCGGTAGGTATCGTTTTAGTTATTAATGAATACCTAATAATTAATTTCCATCTTCATTCAATAAATTTCAGTTGGCTAAACAATAGCAATTTCCATGATTAAATTATTGGCATCCTGTAAAACAATTGACGGAAATTTAAACTCACTCACAAGCAAAGCTAGACTAAATTTCCCGTCGTTCATTAATGTTTAGGGAAAGTAATTACATTGAAGTGATCAAATTTTCTTTACTTTACTTTAGACCTTGAAACTTTGAGCTAAGGTACTACGTTTCTCTGGCAAGGAGATATGTAATATAAGTCAGCCTTTGTCAATGTTCTTGGTACACGTAGAACAATATCCGGTAATTGTATTTTGTTTCAAGTATTACAAGTCCCGTGTCGTCGGAGTATTCTCATCGCATTTAATATTGCTTTATTGGACCTCATGTATCCCAGACAGCCACTCTGGTTTCTTATTTGTGCAATATCCGTTCAATCCCATTTAGTACCACCAGAGGATACGGTAAAGTTTGTCATTTCGTAAAAAGGCTAACAATTATATTTTATATTGTGTACTCATTTATTTTTATGCAGTCTAAAAAGTGTTTTCTTTTTTGAATATCCGAATGTTGTCAAGCTTGATTGTTATTTTAAATTCGTCGACATTGTTTAGTAGATACATATACATTACGTAAAGTTAAGGAAGGTACTTGGACGGTAGTTAATATGATTATTAGTTATTCAGGGCCTACCCAGGCTTTATTTCGTGAACCTTATTAAATGTTTACCTACAGAAATTTCACACTATTAAGATAAATATCTAATAAATTCTTTTGACACCTTCAGATACGGACGGCGCTCAAAAATATCTGAACATTCACTCCAACGCCATGACAATAGATGTTCAAATATTTGTGAGCATCCTGGCCTCTCCTGGGATATATCTGATGGCCTCTGTGCATAAACTAAGCGATCTAAATTAAATTCTAGGAAGGTCATGATCAGCTCAAGAAGTGGTGTGAGTACGCGTACTCATGCTTCCACGACAAGATCTACGTGTGCGGCCGCGGGGCGCAGCAGACGCGCACCTTCCTCGACGTCTGCGACATGTACGAGTACTCCTGCGAGACCAATCAGAGTATGTAACAGTTTCCTAATTACTTAAATAATTATATGAACTGCCATATCCCATTTACTTACACTAAGGATAGGTATAAACAGCATGATACCATAAACAAGTTGCAACATCTTCATTTTCTTATGTGCGAATTTATTAATGATAATGCACAATGGTCACGCTGAAGCGTTTAGGAGCATATCTAGTATTTACAGAATTATTACTAAAAATATGTAATGTACTTCGTGAATTTGAGTTTTATAAGATTTCTACTTGTAAGAACCTGTAATTGGCCTCCTGTTACTATGTACTTTACTACCTAGTAAGTTTCATTTGCTGTTGGTTTTCCAATAAATACCTAAATAATAAAATAAAAAGTAAGATCAGAGTAATAAAAATTACCGTAGTGATGAAAAGTAATAATTGTAATAAAAAAAAACTTTTATTTCAGTTTTTATTAAGATAAAGGAGACAGATACTGATCCACGGTGTCCCGACCCAGGGCGTTTGGGCTAAGTTGATCTAATTTATTTTTACTGGCCATACAACGTGCTTTCACAGCAAGATACAGTGATTAAAATGTTTTTCTTTATAACAATATCTTTTATTTCAACTTAATACCTATAGCTAGCTACCTTTGGTTTTCGTCAAAGACTAGGCTTGCAATCTTTCACAATAGAGAAGTCTGAAAAGAAAAGGTATTGTTGAAATACAAAAACTCGCAAACTTAAACCTTTAGACGTTAAATGCTTCTCAAAGACAAATATTTTTAATAGAGCAACACGTCAGGTATTTAAAGCTCTTAGAGATATAGTTAAAAAATCATGGGATGAAACACATTACGAGTAGCATTGGTATTCCATTATAAGTGTTCCATTCCTTTTCCATGTATGTGGAAGTAACTAAAATATCATCGAATCTATAAAACATTTTGAAAAATACATGGGTATATAGATCAAGCCAATACTTACTGTATTTCCAATAACAATTGACTTGGAACATGTGACAGAGATCGTAGAACCTTCCGTATCCAAAGTTATCGTCAAACGCGCATATAGGCTGCAGTGTTCGATGACAAAGTACCGAAAGTTCGCACCAAGGACTAACAGCTGTAGCAGTGGTCCTTGGGACCGACTCAAACTTCCCATCAGACGAGCGCCTAGTAAACTGAAACCATGAAATAACTTTGGTGTAATCAAATTGTTATACACTAGGGATACAAAATAATTTGTTAAGTGTCTTAACATGACACGGTCAAAGAAAATAATAGTTATTTGTAATGTTGTGAATTTTGCTTTTGGTAAAAGTTTTGGTGAACGCATCAGGGCGTCTAAATATAAAGCAATCGATAAAATCTGTAATCTTAGGGATTGTCCACAAAAAGAAACAAAAAGCCTACTTTTCAAACTTTTTCACTCTGAGAATTACATAGAGGCGGATTAAATTTTAGATAAGATACTTTAGACTGAATATAGAGCTCATTAGGTACCTACCCAGCTTAGATTAAGTAATTTCCTACCACATGATAGATTTGAAATTGTAACTAATTCTGCTATTCAAATGGTTCCCCGCATAGCCTAGAGACCCCTGGGATATCTGTACTCTGTAACTCGAAAATAAACATTATTTACTCTTATTCTTAATGTAGTTTGGTAATATATTGACTTTGAAGACCGAATTTGAGTGCGGTATGTTTTTCGAACTATTCTATATTTTTTTCAAATCCTATCCTTTTTACTCGTACGTAATTATTCAGTAGGCGACATCGATTGAAAAAATGCATCAGTCGCTTATGACCACATGACTATCACTTTCTTGTTTACATAGTAATACATCTGTATTAATTCAATTATTATTATTATAATTAAGGATCAATCATTTTATTATTAATTGTGAGAAAACAAAACAGGTCAAGAAATAAAGCGAGAAATTGTGTACTAAACCTTTATTCATAAAATATAGGCGAAGCATATTGAACATTGAATTGTGACAATGACACCGTAATTAAATAAAAGAAAATGAAATACGTTTTATTTAACGCCTGACAAAAACAATGAGCAAGAAAACACCGTCATCTGCAAAGTTTTTGATAATCGCATAATCTAATTTTGAGCTGGTGATATTATTTACGCTCATTATCTTCGTCATACCGTGATTCAACGACTACTTGAGGTTCGGAATCACTAGTTAATTCCTGCTTTGCTAAATTTTTCACATAATTTCCGTACAGTGGGATTACTCTGCCCAGCCTCGAAAATGGGTTCTCGGTCTCTACAGGTTTGCCGTTGTTACTTATTAAAGACCGTCTATTATTATGAGTTACCTTTATTTCTTCAGGCATTGGGGGTTTCTCTACATTTTTACTCAAATGCTCCACCAATCTCCTTGTAACGGATGATGTTTTTGTGATCATGCGCAGGAGTTGTTCCAACGCCTGTGAGTGCTGTGTCAACTTCTCTTCGACAAACGCGTCATGGTCAGCTTGGTTTTTCTGCGATGTGACATCGCGTTTATCAATTTTCTGGCAAAGCAATTATATACTTAGGTACTTACTAGCAATTTAATACGAAGTCGGAATGTTTATGGTGGGAAATGGTGAATGAAACGTAAATTATGCTATTTTAGTAGTGCTTACCACCGATCGCGTTGGATATACTAGGAAGTCCACAAGGAAGTCGTCCGTCGTCGCAGATTCATCAACCAGCAACTGGTTTGAAGAAGTTGCGAACATCAACAATACTGCTACTGAAAATAGGATATTTGATTATTTCAAGTTTCAAGTTGATTATTTACACGTTAAATGATTAGGTACAATAATGCACATTTAGCTGAGAAATATTTACTACAACTTGGATCCCTCGACATACTCGTAATCATGAAATATGAATCGGAGTACAGAGGCAGACATATCCAGTCCGGGTTCAGTTTAAAATACTAATTAAAAGGTTGAGAGCTTAATTGAGTTAAGTTAATAGTATTTTGCTAATTACTTAAAACTGTACATAATAGTAACTATACATACTCACCAAAGCATAGAGGCTGCATGGTGCTTTTTAACACGACAAATAGCTAGTGCACTATCGCCATACTTATAGTGTCGGTCATTGTACTTTTCCGCGGGGCTAATAGTTTTGATCCTTTTTCACTTACCTACTTAAATACCACTTTATTTTATTTTTCTTGACAAGTATTTTTATTAAACCAAATTATATTACAGTCAGTTAGATCGATGTAATACAACTAATACTTAAGCTATTTTTTATAATCATAAAGTACAGTGGAAGCGTGCTGGGCCCATTTAAATCCTTTAAAAAGTTTAATGAAGCAAGAAAATGCAGTGGGATTAGCTTGATACAATATTCAATATAGTATAAGTAAGTACAATATTACTCGTATTGTAGTTACTTATAGAACATTGTGACATGTTTGTTCAAATGAAAAAATCGAGAGATATGAATGAGAACAGGCCTAAGTTTCTAATTCAAGTCGATGGATTCATAATTATGGTCAGCGTTACATTTACTACACTATCTCAATCAAATAAAGATTCGCAGGTCATTTTATGCACTTTATCGACTTCGCCGACTACCCATAGATATTTATTTTATCAAAAACTCAATTTGTAAAGTATAAGCGAGTATTACATTTTATTTTGATCACTTTAATCTGGTTTGAATAAACATTCGTAAGGCATATACCAATTTGAATACATAGGTACGCTTCTCTTTCCCCGGACCAAATTTTTTAATGTCAAAACTAAATTTGAATTTTACGCGTGCATAGATCTATATTGCTCTGAGGACCGTGACATAAATATCGGTCTTTTGCGTTGGATCCTCGGTGCCGATATATAAGTGAAATGTGCAAAAGATTACGTAGGTACTCCAGTTTCCCCTCTGTTTCAGACCCAACTTGATCCCTATATCCCTGCTCTTTGGGACCTAACAGAAATCCTGAGAAATTCAAAGGTCACCTGTATCGGTCGTGAGAGCGTGTGAGTCTTACACGTGACTCTTCCAAGATTTATTTATTAAGAAATAATTAAAATTATTTCCTCACTTGAACAATTGTTGAAGTCTAATTATTTGAAGTATCAGAACTTAGGTAGGTATCTATTATGTACTGATCAGTACCTAAGTTCTGATACTGGGCACAATACTTTAGGTATTCTTACGTATAATTAGGTAAGTGTATGTAAATGTAGAATAATAAATAAATGAACATCTTGGGACATCTTACACAAATCGACCTAGTCCCACGGTAAGCTCAATTAAGGTTTGTGATGTGGGTACCAGGTGACGATATATATAATAGATAATAATGTTGATTTTTTTTCAGGTCAAGACAAGTTTTAAAATTCTTATCCTGATAAGTTTTCCGTTAGGTACTTATTATAATAATTGAGTACAAAGAGTCAACCAAGAGCATCTGCCTAACTTAAACTAATAATATTCTAATTAATTAAATTTAAACAATTGTATACTTTTTTTCGATGATCAAAACTAACAAATCCTCATGCCCATCGCAGAATGTGATTTAAAGTTATTAAGCGCTCCTGATAAAATTAGTAGCGGTGATACGCTTTTCTAGTAGGAATAGCTGTGCGTATAATGCCTTCGCTACGCTCAATCACAGCGACAACCGCATGAACACTATATTTTTTTTAGGATAATTGCAAAACGTGATCGTAAGTACATACTTAATCCAGTTATTCAACTAATGAAACAAAGAACAGACATAAAAGTAAACCCATGATATAAGTGTCGGGTTTTGTATATTTTACCGCAAAGTGTTAAGTATTAATTAGTGCTATTATCAAATATAAAATGTTTAGTTGGAGTTTAAAATAACATAAAATAAAATGAAAGAAAATATTTATACAGAAGACCCTTATCAATAGACATGCAATCATTGCACCCTATCATCTAACAGCTTCGCTGATCTCAAATGCAATAAAAATGTGAAGTGAAATGGAGACGTATAACGCAATACAAAATGATTTGCTGCAGATTGTATATTGGCATAAAAATGCAATAAACTTGTGTTAGTAACTTTGCACTACAGTTATGGGTTATACGAGTCGTATATGCACTGTAACTAATGGCCATTAATATTATGAAGCTACGCTATGGTGTTATTATTGGGTAAGTAATAGTAAATAAATAGTAAAATCGTTTAATTCTTAATCAATTATTTGTTTAAATAAGTAGTCCTTTATAATATTTTACTGTTTAAAACGGGAAGGGAAAATCATTTATTAACAAAAATATAGTAACAAAGGATAAATTAATTGTTATCACGCAAGCACTGATGGAGATATTAGGTACTCTAGTCAGGTAGAGGAAAGATTGGGTAGGGCTGCGCCATCTTTTAGGCCAAAGAAGTATTTGAAGGAGTTAAATTTGTGGCGCGTACCCCGAATACACATGCTTGTAGCACGGAGTATGGAAATTATAATTTTCGATCTAAGCCAGCCCATTACTACGCTGAGGGATCTGTCCCAACGATCAGCGATTGCAATTGATATTTTACTGTTTTACTTAAGGTCTCTAATTGTATTTCTTTTTTCAGCAATTATAATATACCTCGCACCCGCTGTCTACGCCCACAGTGAAACTATAAAGGTAATTACCGCGTAATAACTTATAGGTACCATAGGTGATACTTACCTACCGATGAAAATAGTTTTCATTTTAAACGCGTTAGTTGCAAGCAATGGAAAGGTCCATTTCACCTCAGTAAGAACGCATTGATATATATTTGTTAAAACTGGTTTTAATAGTACATTAGGTACTATAGAGGACAGGAAACGAAGGGTTACAGGCCAAGTAGATATATCTGGCCGAAGGAACTGAGGCCAGATAGAGATACGCAGCCTGTAACCTTGTTTCTCGTGGAGATTTATATAGTGCTTTTCCCAAACTTGCAATGAATTGAAAAATCGAAAGTGATTTTCACAGTACGCGAACAAACAAGTCAAAGAACGAAACGAATTTACAAAATAATAAAAAAAGGCTTACCAACAACCACTTGTTTTTGTATAAAAAAGCATAAAATAAGGATGTAGAGGACATAGAGGAATGTATATCCGCATCCCAACTAGCCGGAAACTACTTAGGCCGGATGTGGGAACATTGCGAGACACCTGGAATAACTTCCATGTACTAAATTAACCACATAATATGGGCTGTCCCAGAAGTAAAGAGACAAGATTCGAATGAAAATATTTAATAAAAAAATCTTACAAAGCACTACTATTTACGTTTAGTTAAATTCAGAATTTCATTTTATTTGCTATTTTATATTACATTTGCTTGTGAAAAGCCTCTGTAGCCAATTTTTCTAAGGTTGATTGCTACTCGTCTCATTACAGCTTTTCGAGACCTAGCTGCCACAATTTTAGCCAATTTAGTCCATCTATGCTTAAATCCAGTCAACGATTTAGGTTTTTCTGTTTGTTTTTTATATTATCGTTTAGATAAAGGTCAATAAGCTTCAATACCAGGAGCTTGGGGAACATTTGGGGCGTTGTTATGTTTTTGTATAAAATCTATACCTGCAGCCTCTAGATGTTGAGTGACTTCCGAGGCGTAGTGGCATGACGCCATATCCGGCCAGAATATAATTTCTTCCCTCGGGTAATGCATATCTATGAACGAAATGTATCGCATTATCATATATTCTCTCAAATAAATACGTGCGTTCATAGAGCCTGTGCAAATATATGGTTAAGGCGTATTGACATTTTGGTCTATGGCTTACCAAACGAGATATTTATTGAAAAATTTGACCTTTGTTACAATTTTTTGCGAGTAATCTACGGAGTCTCGTCGAGTCGCATGGTAGTATTGCTTCCCAGGAATATCCGTTGGGTCCACGGTCACGTAAGTCTCATCATCAATTATGAGAACTTTTTTCAGTGTTTTTTCATACACTCTTCGGCATCCTCTTTTTATTCGCACTTCCTGGTTCTTAAAGTACTAAGGAGCTGACAGTTTTGCAAATGCTTTAAGCTTTAGGTCGCATGTTTTAATACGAGCTATACTTGACTTCGATATTTTCGATTTATCCGCAGCAGCTCTAACAGATATCGAAGGATTCCGTTCATACACTTTTTTTACTTTATTTATGTTCATAGCTACGGAAATAGTACATTTTTTCTCGGAATCTTCTTGAAAATATATTCATGCGATTCTTCAAAACGCTTTATAATTCGATACAAAGTAGTTCTCCTTACTCCCTCTGAAGAAAAATTACATATCGTGTCCGTTTTTCCATGACATTCATAATTCTGAACAACTCTTTAGCAAATACTTCGTGATCAGCTCTTTTCATTATTAAACTTTCAATAATACAATCGTATTTCCCGCTAAATTTTACAGATATGAGGCATACGGTGGCGATACCAGTTATTTTTCTTAAGAAAATAAAAATATTTTCAAATAGTTCGAAATTTGAAATTTGTCTCTTTACTTCTGGGACAGCCTTTATCTCTACATATAAGTAATATAATTATTCTACACTACTATGTAGACATATACTACGAAATTGGAATGAAACCAACCTTTTACGTAGTTTAAATGAATAGTCTAAATCCTCGAATAAGATTTAAAGGCGAGTAGGCGTGAGGCTTTCAGCCGGGCAATTCAATTCACTTTATGCCTCGATACAAAGGGGCTTGAGGGCTAACTCAAACTACTTATTATTGAACCAGTTTTCTAGCAAATTCATGGTGAAATTATCTCAATGTATATGGAGGATCAACTGTTAGATACCTAAGTGAAACAGGCAACGAAGGTAAAAACTATATGTATGTGTAGTGAAAGAAGGTATTGAGAAGATAAGTCGTAATTATAGTAAATGCAAAATATCCAGGGGCGTAGCTACTGCCGTATTTGCCGTATCAATTATACGGGGCCCCCGGGCCACGGGGGCCCCCAAAGTGTGTAAGGAAAAAGAATAAAAACTGTCTAATTTATATTACCTCCATATAAGGGCTACCAAAAATTTTTTATACGGGGCCCCGACAAGGCACGCTACGCCACTGAAAATATCATATCAATTACAACCTATTTACAACCTATGGTAGGTGCCTACCTATTATAAGGTAATTGACAAGCTAGTTTTAATCGACAATACCTTACGAGTATGTATCCTACTATAGGCATGCTTAGCAATGTACAAGTTGCAGAACATTCTCAAAATTGCGGGAATATAATCGGAAACCGAGAATTTTCATGAGAATTTCAGAGTAAGTTCTCATTGAGAATGTTTCCATGAGAACTTATAAAAATATGTTATAAATCGTAAATAAGTAGACAAGGCAGTAAATATAACTTATAAGGCATGTAGTACGATCTTGGCTTAATTAGATTGTTTGTTAAATTTAGATTTCCGAGAACATTCTCTATGCAAGTTTCGCAACTTATGAAATTTCTCCTAGGTACAGTGCTAGGCATGCTATCTAAGTTAAGCTTAAAATGATGATGTTCTCTTATTTATTACCCAAATAATAGCGCCGGAAAATAAAAAGGCAGCATTCATTTAATATTAAAATTTGTTCTACGCTCTCAGATATAAAAAGTAAATGATCATTTTTTTCTACCGCGTCATATTTGCAGCACGAAGAGGAATGCAAGATCGCCGACCTGTGCATCCACGACAAGGTGCCGATGTGCGGCATCGACTCATGTGGCGAGCTGCGCACCTTCATCGACACCTGCGACATGCATGAGTTCAACTGCGACAGTAAGAGAGGTAACGAACTAACGTGGTCGGTATATGTAGATAATCGTAGTACAAGGAAGACAAGGTAAGCCACCTATGCATTCACGACAAGATGCCAATGGACGACATCGACATGAACCCGTGCGGTGAACTGTAGGTACATCTTCTTCCACAAACTGATACACGCTCAAGTTCAACTGTGACAGCAAAAAAAATAACCAAGTAATACCTTATTTCTTTCGAGGTCTTTATATACATCTGTAGTATAAGGAGGAAAGCAAGATAGCCAACCTGTGCATTATACCTAAATGTCAATGTATTAAAATTTTTCTTCTTTTATTATACATTTTCACGTCAGCTTTACTTCTAATTGAAACTAGTTTGTCAATAGGCATGATGACTGGCAAGTCAAATCAGCATCTTTTTTAGAATTGTCGAAACAATCACCACTATTACTTGGAATTTTATACGAAATACACAAAAATGACGTCACGTTTGAGTACTGCCAAATGACCTACTGTTTTAAGTTCTTTTCAATTTATTAAATAGAAGTTCTGTGCAAAAAATTACTGCAATCTACATCTTAGTGATAATTTCGTCGTGTATTATGTCGTGCATAATGTTAAATAATTTATTTTAACTACAGTCATCATAAATAATATAGTAAAATCAGTTTACTCTTTCGGTGACACTACGGCAACAGGCGGCGTGCTTGTATGGTTAACGCAGCTTAACTCTTTCACTGTCAGCGAAAGTGTTTAGTAATTACTAATTAGTAGGCATCGGAGCTTTCATCGCACGGTAAGACTAATGGCAAGCTATGGAGTCGACATTTGCCATAAATCTAAAATCATATTCATACTCATACGCACTTATTCAATTTATTTTAAAATATTTTTAGAGCGGTCTTGTCGTGTCATAAATATAAAACATAAATGAATTTATCTGGACTTAGTTGAAATCAGAACAAAAACATAATTTCGGAAATTGAATATTAAATTTTTAGTTGGTTGATAGTTCCATGGAACATGAAGTTACCGGAATAAGAATAAGAGCTTCAAAGACCTGATATGCCATATTATATGCATTTTCATAATTACAATTATAAAATGAGTAAGTAAGTAACTGCGACTTTTTCCATATTGTCTGGGGTGAATTCAAATTGTTCTGAATTTACCATAGCGATTTATGCGTATAATGACAGTAATGAATCTAAGAAATTAAGGCTTGAAGTTCTAGTGGATTTTGATGGAGAATTTAATTGATGTGATTCAAAATAAATGTATGTCTCAAATGGCTGAGTTGTACTTCACCACTCAAACACACTATTGCAGATAATTGATAGTCATATTGTAAATCATTGTGTGGCTCTATCCACGCCAATATTGCAGCTACTTCTGGGTTAGGTATAACTAAATATGGAATTTTCCACAACGTATTTACCACTTACAGATATAAATACCGCTACGTTTACGATCACCACTGTTTGACACTGATTATGTTATGACTGCCAGAAAACATACTAATCAATTTTATTAGTGGTCAGTACTCCTTTGTAGATCATTTTCAGCGATGTAGTTTGTATAATTGTAAATGTTGAAATATTCAAGTCATAAAATTGTAATCTAATATAGAAAAAAAATGATCTAATATAGAAAAAAATAATTAAAAAATAATTTTATTGGGTATTAAAATACGTAATAACTTATGCACGACCGCTATAAAGGCATTTTAAGATAAATTAAATAATTAGTACTTATGAGTATGAATAATATTTTAAATTTATGGCGAATGTCGACTCCATAGCTTGCTATTAGTCTTACCGTGCGATGAAAGCTCCGATGCCTACTAATTAGTAAATTGGTATAGTGTATAGGTAAGCCAAATTACTGATCGTGTTACAGATTACAAGAACCGGCCAATCCACGAGTGCTGGGTGACGTGCAAGCGCGGTCGCTCCTTCAAGAAGCCCGAGTTTAACGCCAACTGCAACATAGACAATAAAAACGCTAGAATTTATTTTGGCTTTTATTTCGGATCTGAAGCTATAACTGCAGAACAGTAAATTTATCTAATTCCTACTTACAGACCATTTTCCATGCAAAATGTAATACAATTACTAACCATTACTGTATTTGCTTAAAAATTTATGGATATGTGCTATGTATAGAATATTGAATAATAGGTATTTCATTTTGTTTATGTAAGCGCAAAAGTAACACATGCCACAAAAGACAATAAAACTCGATAATCCCAACCTCGTCATTTCACAAATCTCCCTATAAGCGTGTGTTGTAATTATTGACTGATTTAGATGTTATTGTACATTCTAAACAAACTATCATCATATGACAAGACTAAATCTAGCCCGTACCCATGGCTGCTGCGGCTGATACCCATACCATTAGGGCACCTGGTGATCAGATCCAGCATGGTTGTCGATGACATCTGGCGAATTTATCAATAGTTTTAACTAAACAGGCCTTCAGTAGTAAATCAGGCAGTAAATCTTGTACTCGTATTAAGCAGTATAATATCAATTGATGGAATTGCCAAATTAAGAAAATAAAATTTTTGTCTTACATTTTGTAACTACATAATATATGTGTCCTCATAGAATAGTACAATAAAAATGCTAAAACTATTGGATGTTGGGCTGTCAGTGCAGTAATAGGTACATTTACGTCAGTTCGTATACGTAGGACAAGATAATAAGATTATTTTCAGGAATTAATTTCTAGCAGACATTTTATTATATTAATTTAGTTCTAAAGTGGTTAAATCCGAGTTTACACATTACCAGGAGTTGATGTTACGTACTTCTGTAGAGCCAGGTAACTGTCAAATTACCGTTAATTTTTCATTTGTTGGTTAAGGTCCTGTTGTACTCGTTTATTTTATGCTTAATAAACACTAACATTATCACTTATAATTATTAATTATAACGATATCCATTAAATTTTGCTAGTTTAGTTGGAAGTTGGTTATCGTAAGTATCTGTTATGTTTATGTTTTGAGGCACGGAATTTTATTACTATCGATAACATTTCACCACTATGAATCGACTACAGCCACGGCATAAAAGTAAAAAATAAAAGAAAATAATCATGAAGCACACATAAGCAGCAATGCTAGTTTTGCTCCAGATTCTATTTTTTCCACTTATTGTTAATCGCTGCAATGCGCATATTGAAACTGCTAAGGTAAGAAGACAATAACCATCGCCTTGTGTTTTTGTTTGCATCCCCTCCATACCATGTTAAGTTTGTGAACAGTGGCTTTCATACATGTAAGGTAAACAGTGTTCAACACGAGCATACGGGAGGGTTTCTATCACAGGAATATTTCAAATTAACTATAAATGCAATGCAAATAAAAAAGATACCAATAATGTATTTAAGTTTCTGTATGTGGTTCAATTTACAATCATAATCTCGGTCACAATACAGAGTGTTGTGCAAGGTACAGATACGTCAATAGTCTCTTATGTCGCTCTAAACATTGTCAGATATTTATGCGGCCTTCGTGGTATAAGGTATTATTGACTGTGACAGTCCTTAAAAAAGTTTACAAGCTGAAATATGCTTCATTCAGTTGGAGGAAGAATGTAAGATAGCCGACATCTGCCGCCACGACCAAGTGCCGATGTGCGGCATCGACTCGTGCGGCGAGCTGCGCACCTTCATCGACACATGCGACATGCACGAGTTCAACTGCGACAGCCGGAAGGGTGACTACTTTGTCTCATAGATTTTATGACCTATTTTAATTCCTATTCCAAACTTAGTATTAAGCGAGATGACACTTTTCCAGGCACCAAGAAACTAGCGGGGTTTCCCACAAAAATGTAATGCTTATAATCCAAAATTTTGTCTTCTGGGGCCCGTTTCTCAATAGCTTGTAGTTTGTCATTCAAGTGGAAGTCTCATTTTAATGAGGACTTCCGTTTCAATTACAAGTTACAAGCATTTGAAAAATAGGCCCTTAGTGATTTTTTTTTCAATAGTGTCACGTATCCCTAAAGTCCAATCTATAAATGAGGAAAAAAGTAGTAACATAATCTAAAAATCCTGATCTGAAAAAAATCCAAAAACAAAATACGCTTTTATTGAAGAAAATATTATACTAGCGCTTAATTTTATAAATAGGTTTCACGAGGAGAAAATCTATCTCCGTTTTCAACTACTAAGTTTACAATATATACGTTTACAGAGACTTCGTAGTCTTGAGAGATAGTAATATATCCTCTTGGTATCATAAACTATCGTAAAGAGACCCTTAGTTTTACAAAATATATACCTAATCTGTAAGAAGTAAGATACACTGGCTAGCGGTTTCAAATTCAATTTATCCTGGGCAGTCAAACGCCCACATTGGCGCCGAGGCTTGAATACTCTTGGGATAGGTATTTCTGTAGTAGTAAGTATCTGAGGTTTTCAGGGTTCAGCAATCAACAGCTCGTCCAGATTTTGTGCAAGTGGACTAAGTTTGATGGCAAAAAACTAGTATAACTTAATTTGCTATTCCGCGATACTCGCTATAATTACTTGCGTATTTTTTGCATAAGTACAATTAATTTTTCATCACACCTGTTCGGTAAGTGCGCCAATACGCTGCGGTGATGCGCGCCGTAGGTGCGTCATTACGTCATAGTAGGCCGTTAAGGATTTTCATACAACATTACGTCGCACTAGCGCGGTCCGGCGCACTCCGCGCGCCGCGCCGAGATTTCTTTTATGACAATGATGAAATTAAGTCATCCCTGATTTAGACCATTTTAGAGTAGTTTTGTGAAAATATATTGTTTTATTTACTTTTTTGCATCACAGGTGTGATGAAAAACATTGTGTGTACCACGGGCGGTACAAGAATTATGAACTCGTGTGAAGTAGGTAAAGCCCGCGTCTTCGGCTTGGGCTTTACTTTCACACTCGTTCGCAAATTCTTACTTACCGCCCTAAATACACAATGTACTATTACCACCCTCCCGCAGCAAAATTAAATACGTAAATAACTATAACAACCCAGCACCAATAAAACTATACTCGAAACGTGTTTCGCCTCAATCAGGAGTTGACGATGTTGTGTGTGTCTGGTGTCCGGCAACGGAATCTAGTACATAGGTATTTAAGGGCTTAATGGAAAATAAAAATCACGATCATTTCCACTGTGTTGCGAAAGTTAGTCATACGAACTATTTGTGTAGCATCGTAACAGAAAAATGTGACATTACACTTTGTTTTCAATAAAGCCCTGTACATTAACTATCTATGTAATAATTACGGAAGTTTTTTGTGAAACTCAAATCATTTTCTTTAATAAATCATTTGATTTCGGTTTATATTTAAAATTTATGTAAGTACATTTGTTTTGCAATCGATCCTAAGGTTAAATCGGAGAAGAAAGAAGAAAACAGAGAGATGTAGGATCCACTAGTCCATTCTAGAGTGCTCAAGTTTACGAGTATAATTGTAGAGTGCTCGCGTCATACAGGACAATTGAATTCCTATTAGATATTTTTTTATAACAAGACGGTGGCAAAGAAGCATATGGCCCGCCTGATGGTAAATAGTTACCGTAGTCTATGGACTGCAAATCCAGGGGATTCACAAATAAGGCATTTACCGACACTTTAAAAACCGTTCGTAAGATGAATTAACATTTTATTTATTATTCTAAATTAAATACCGAATCACTATTAGAAAAAAAAATATATTATTTGTAGTATTGATATCAGAACCCTACATTGAGCATGGTTGCTTGGTCTCTTTGCCAGTTCTTTAAATAGACGTGCTTTTGTTTATGTGTATGGTATAGCTTTTTATATGTATACTAAGGGTTAGGGTCTCATTTGTTAAGACAAATGACATTCGATCCCTGTTTTTTAAGCCAAGTATATCGTTAAAAAGGAAGAATCTTTCAAATCCATGGATTTCTACAATATACTTTAGAAAAATATTGTATTTATTCTACTCTTTTACTGCTATCTATCATTGATGTATACTTTGCAAACACCTATATGGAGTTACAACACAATCTTACACAATTCAACGTAACCTAGTCCCATACTAAACACATTTATGGCTTGTGTCGTGGGTACTAAGCGACGATATAGTATACACGGTGCCTCGCGAGGAACCCACATAATTTTAATGCTGAATTCCTGAGCATATTTAGAGTATTTAATGTTATATAAAATTTGCTGGATTCGGCTTGGTTCCAAAGATAATTAACCTTTTATCGGAAAAAGTTGTTCGACGTAACTCGTCATAAAACTTCTTTTTGATTACAATGCTGCCACAATGTGTTCTAATATTACGACACCTTTTGCCTGACAATCAAAAAATAAGAATAGACTTGACGAAAAAACCTGTCCCTAAAAAAAAACATTTAAAAAATTAGTTTTAACAAATTGTTGTTATGATAAAAAGTATTGGAAATGTTAAAAAGTCAGTCTGCCTGCGACCACGGGTGTAACGTCATGCCCGAAACGTCAGGATATAATTAAACGTAAGTTTACGCGATTAAGACCCGTTTATCTGTAAAATATGAGTGATAATCGTGAAAGTTTAAATCAATATAATGTTAAAAAGTATTCAAAAAGTCGAAAAAAAATCGAAATTTTATTTTTTTATTTTTGTGGAATTTGACATTTGGTCTCATAATATTTTTTGTTTATTTTGATGTCTAGAATGCATAGTTAAAATTATGTGGTTTCCTCGCGAGGCACCGTGTAT
>JALPQI010008759.1:0-57649 GCA_025490895.1 Thaumatotibia leucotreta
GGACATACCGCCCACCAAGGACAGAATGTCCTTTCTAACCGCCCACCATAGCAACATTGACTAATCGGAACTTGATGAGTATTAAAAATAACAGAAGTACTCTACTCTCAACTTACATTTAGATAACAACAGGATTATTTACAACAAATATAGACTAAACAACATTTAAATATAGGCACTGCGGAAGTAAATAGGCTTATTAACATTGCCTCCCTACTCCTACTTATCACTAATTGGCAAAACACAAATTTTAGAAGTGGGGCGTTTCACAAATGAGTTTTTACATTTCAACGACACCACTCTAGTAATCCCATCTGATCCGGGATGTTTAGTGAGGACCCTACCAAAAAGCCACTTACTAGGGGGTAAGTCATCCTCCTTTAAATCCGAAACGTGTGAACTGTGTGGTAGAATTATAAGTTCCTTCACTCCTTCGAATGCCCGTGATTGACCTATTCTGCTATTCGATCGAAGCAATCCTTGCTCATCGAGGAAAGGAGTTAAGCACAACAATTTGGATTTTTTATATTTGATCTGACCGTAAGTACTTATTCCCTTTATCTCAGCTTGAAATTCAGTTGCTTGACTTATTTTGATACAACATTTTATTTAGTGCTTCATCACATTCCCACTTATTTAAACGCCTAACGCTTTGACCTTACTCACAAATTTTCTTTTTTTTTTTTTTTGTGATAAATCTGCTACAAAAAGTTATCACTAGAATAAGTCTTTGCAACGAAGAGTATTTGTCCAAAATAGATATTTCTACCTGGGCACTGTGAACCTTTAATGATTGCTCTTCCTCTGTTTCGTTGTCTTTAAGCCTTTTTTATACGTAATGTCTTTTTTCCACAGAAACTTCGGGCCGCATTTCCACAACTCCAACTCTGCAAGCTCTGATGTCTGAACTCCTCGCGAAGCGAAATCAGCTGGATTGTCCTTTGTGGAGACGTGACACCCCTCCGAGGATTCCAGTGTGAATGAATTTCTGAAATGCGGTTAGCCACGAATTGCTTGGATGCTTGTTTAACCAAGCCAATACTACCGTCGAATCTGTACAAGCCCTTATGTCCTTGCTTGGAATGTTCAAACCCCCAGCAATCTCCACTAGCAACTTAGCCAGCAGGGCAGCACCACACAGTTCGAGGCGTGGAATACTGATTTGCCGCATGGGTGATATTCTTGTTTTGGCACTAACTAGGACGACATAGACTTCAGAATCTGCATTCACAACGCGCATATAAACCACTGCAGCATAGGCAGCATTGGACGCGTCTGAGAAGCCATGCAATTCTGTGACGACATTGTCGGATTTTGTGAACATCCACCGTGGAATCCTGAAGTCGGTGAGTTGAGCTAATTCATCACGGTATGTATACCAATCTTCCAATATAGTTACTCGTTGGTGGTGCTTCGTTCCATCCTGTCCCCGCTATCCACATCCACAATCGCTGAATGAATATCTTAGCTTTTATTACGCATGGAGCTATCCATCCCAGGGGATCAAATAACCTCGCAACGTTCGATATAATCTTTCTTTTGGTTACAGGTGCAGCGGCGACAACGACGCATTGGAACTCTTCGCGACTTCGATTCCAGGTGAGGCCTAGTATCTTTACTATATTGTCCTGTTTACATTCTAATATTTTAGCTTACTTGATATCTTCTGCTTTTCCTGATTGATCTATTATGTTCATTAATTATTAATATTCATTTATTACTTCCGTATATCTTTCTTTCAGGACTGTATCTTTTGTGAACTTTCTTTCTAATGATTTTAACCTTTTTATTGCAATTTCACGAGAGTTTCTATTTTTGCAGGTTGGCTCCTCATCGCGGAAGGGCAATTTTACCACGTACCTTCCATCTTTTTCTCTACGCGTCGTGGTTTTGAAGATGTCTTCACACCTCAACTCTTCTTTTGTTAAAATTTGTTTACCCAATAAAGGCTCGTTTTCTAATTTCCAAAATCGTTTAATTACAGCATTGTCCTCTACTCGTGTATGAAAAACGGATATATGACTTTCAGTGCTTTGATCCGTTGGCCCAGATAGTATCCAGCCGAAAGCAGTGCACTGAGCTAACAGGGACTCATCTGGTCCTTTCAGTATACCTTCCTTCATAATCTTGCTGTACACTTCTGCTCCCAGTAAAATATCTATTTTATTGGGTGAATCAAAGTTTTTGTCTGCCAAACACAAATCTTTTAATCGTACCCAATCCGGAACTGATATTTGCCTTTCTGGAAGTAATGACGTAATTTTTGTTAATACGAAACACTTTACCTGCAATTTAAAGTTCGGATCGGATATTGATTGAAGGTTCAACTTTACAGTTGCCTTTGATCTCGCTAGCAGCTCACCACTTCCAACTCCCGTAATTGTAAGGTCGGTACAAGTTTTCTGCAATCCTAACCTTTGAACTGTGGCCTCCGTTACAAAAGAGGCCTGTGAGCACTGATCCAACAAAGCTCTGACTGGCCGATACTGACCTGTTTTTGACTCAACGTTCACGCTTGCCGTGGGTAACAAAACTTGGTTTCGTACCTGACCTTTCGAAAAACAAGTCAATACCGATGTGATCTCATTTGAAGGCTGACTAGTCCCTGCATTTGAGGGTCCGAAAGCCACTCTTTCACCCGAACCTTCTCCGACTGATTGATCTATATTACCGGAATTACCAGTCGAAGTACCCTTTGGATGAAGCAAGGAATGGTGTTTTTTCTGACATACCCTGCAGCTGGTGGCTTTTTGGCAGAATCTAACACCATGATTGCTTCCTAAACAGTTATAACAAATTCTATTGTTGCTTACGAATTCGTGCCTTTTCTCATAATCCTGGTTGGCGAATTTCTTACAGAAACACAACTTATGTTCTTCGCCACAAAACTCACAACTCATTTTATTTGTTGTTACATTGCTAGTGTGCATCACCTTCACGGGATCTTTACTGGTCGATGCCCTTTGGTTGAATAATGTAGGTTTATGTACATATTTAGGCTCAATGAATTCCAAAGCCCGATACCTATTAGTTAAAAATGTTTGGAATTCCTTAAATGTTGGCAACGAATCCGAAGGCACATTAGTAGCAACATTTAACTCCCACTGCTTCCTAGATTCAAAATCTAATTTAAGTGAAAGCAGATGGATGACAATTAAATCCCAGGACGAAACATCTATACCTATATTTCGTAATGCGTTCAAACAATCAGAGGACGTGTCTATCAGTTCCTTCAAGCAACTGGCTGACTCGCTTGTTAAATTTCGCTGACTAAGCAAGCGCCTTAAAATGCAATTGGAAATATATTTTTTGTTGCTGTACCGTTCCTCTAATTGTTTCCAGCATTGAGCATAGTTTGCATCCGACACAGGCGTGTGCCGAATCAATTGCTCAGCTTCTCCGGTCAAATAACCTTTAAGATATTGCAACCGCTGTACGTTATCTAAATCTGAATTATTGTGTATCATTGACACGAATAAATCCCGAAATGTGGGCCATTCCGTATATTTCCCAGAGAATGTGGGGATGCAGATCTTGGGTAATGTGACCAGAGATGACCTTTTGTTAACATTTTCATTTGCACTATTATTCACTTTACTTGTATTATATTTGACCTTAAATTCCGCTAAAATCTGTTTTAATTCACATTTATATATCATATATTTTTCTTCTGTTGACTCAAAAACATCCTCTTTTATGTACTTCGCTTTGTTTAATAATGCACTGTCAGATTTTTGCACTAGCTCTTTGTGCCCCTGTCTAAAGTCAGACCACATTTGTTCCAACGATTCTAACTTACTTTCAACATAATATTCCGTTATACGGTCCTTAGGCGACTTTTTAAAATTAATTATCGCCTTACATATACGCGAGGACAAATCGGATTGAAAACTTAGTAAAGATTCCATGTTGAAACAAAACTAAAATGGCCAATAATTAAATTTGACAAGTGCTAAAATTAAACACAATTAATTAACTTTAACTACTATTTTATAAACAAACCGAAACAATTTTAATTTTTTTTTTTTTCAATCGACGACACTTAGAAAATTTCGAAACAAAATTTGTGAAAAAATTACAAGTGTTTGAGAAATTGGGACTTAGGCGAAATCCGGCATGGATTCCCCGTACCTCCGTTTTTTCGCTTATTTTTCTAAGTCCTAAATCTAATTAAGCTAAATATTACAAGTTGAACTTTTTTCCATAATTTCACTAAGTCCAGAACTGCTTGATTATAAGGTTGAAAATGTCTAACAATTTTGATGAACTTCCACTGACTTTAAAGTTTTGATCTTCTTTGAACTAAGGTTGAACTTCGCCTAACAAAATAATGTAAATGTACTCACGGTTTGCACTATACACCTCTCACTCACACAAACTTTCCACCTTGATCTGCTGTGCTGCTTTTAGCGCCCTCTTTGCTGACCTCTTGGCAGTTTACTTGTTCGGCTTTTCTCCGCTAGATGGCGCCACCGTCGGTGCTCTCTGCCGTATGAACTGCCACTCAAATCGTATCCCTCTGAACAGCGATCCACTGCTACTATGGGAACGATATGCGAAAAGGAGCCTTGCTGCACGCACTGAACTATCCGATTCGTAGGACCAATGGACAAACGGTGCCCTCCGGGTCTCAATGAAAAGTCGATGTAAACTTTATAACCGCTATATTTAAGTACAAATACACTTGAACTCCAAAACTATCTCCCAAAAACAATCTCTCATAAAACAATACATAACAACAATTATATTTTCAAGGTAAACCTTTCGTTAGTAAGTTTGCTTTCCGTACAGTGCCATCTCTCGGATCATTTACACATTAAATATTATATTAAATTAAAACTACGAATTGGACAATAACAATAATAACATTCGCGACTGCAACTATACGTCGGGTTATCAAGGAAAAATTACGTCGATGAGTAACGTAGTGAATAAATAAGCAGTAAGAGACCCCTTTTATCAGAGTCGCGGAGATGCAGCTGCGACCGCCTCGCGCTTTCGTAACAGCGGTCCGATCTGACATTAACAACTCAGGTTTTTCGGAAACGATAGTTCACAAGCACACGGATTAACTCGCTGTAGTCGCACGCGCGCCGCTATCGGTACATCAAGTGCGTGCACCAAATAAAGCGACTCTTTCACTTTTACTTCGCATGTCGTCATGGGAGACACGCGCTGGGGCGAACTGACCAACTCAAAAACTGTGCTCACAGGAAGCTTGAGAAGGACATGGGCAGAAAAATCGAAAGGAGTCTTAAAGGACATCAAAAATTTCTGGAGAGAAACCACAGTCGAACCATGTTTATTTACTTACATGCTTTGTACTGCGATTTCGTCATTCGCAGTGCAGAATATGCATTTGGAAAAATCTTGCCGGGTCAATTTGAACTATAGTAATGAAATTTGTGACCGGATCAGACTAAGAAACGTCACAGGATTGAATGAAGAAATGAAAAATATTGAAACTTTAGTGGCCAAGGTGGTCGCTTGGAAATTCCCCCTTCAAACTGCCATTCCTGCAGTGATGGTGCTTTTTGTTGGAGCGTGGAGTGACAAAAACAAGAAAAGGAAGATTTGCATATTGTTCCCCATGATTGGAGAAATCGTTGCTAACAGCGGGTTACTTTTGGCAACTTATTACTTTCATGAAGTTTCTCTTACGGCGACGGTGCTTATTGAAGCACTCCCGGCAGCATTCAGTGGAAGCTATATTATAATATTTATGGGCATGTACAGCTTCATGGCAGATAGAACATCTGTGGAGAGTAGGACTTTCCGCCTTGGGCTTGTATCTATTTGTATCAGTCTTGGGACACCTGTGGGAACCGTACTGAGTGGAGTGTTACTAAGAATCCTGGGATACTACGGAATTTTTTCGCTCTTGCTAGTGTTGCATAGTTGCTCTTTTTTGTATGGTGTTTTTAAACTTGAGGATATAATTTCGACACAAGATGAAAAAAGTAAAGGTTGTGATAATCAGAATAAGTTTAAAAAGGCAGTAACTGAAGTGTTGGGACTTGTCGTGAATACATTGATGGTCGCATTGAAACCGAGAGCGTTTCAAGGACGTCTAGGGATTTTTCTGATCCTCGGGCTGTATATCATCATGGTCGGCCCATTATACGGTATGTGCATTGATCTTTTTAAATACTTACCTAATTATGAATAATTTAAGACGAGATCTTATTTTTTTGCAAACAAGTCGTTATGAAGTTACATACTTAAGCATGAAGAAGCAAGGTAATTTGGTTGCTTTGTTTATTTTTAAACGCAAAATGGCTAATTCTTCGGTTAGTTTATTTGTTTAGGTTTTATAGTTTGCTATAATAATATTCATATTTCAATATTTTTTTCAAGAAGATCTGTGACTATTATGGGAATAAGACAATATCGATATTTTTTTATGGTTGGCGATCGCAGTGGTGTCGTAACCACACCTACGGGAAGAGTTGGGGAGGTGACAAATGTATTATTACTGCCATTACCACACGGCACGACATACAGAGTCTTTTTCGACAAGGTAACCTGCAGATGAGTTGTAATATATATAATATATCTCCAGCTATCTAGTGCTCCAATCTTATGATTTCGTTTATTACGTAAGGAATACGTTATAAGATTATGCATTATAATAATACATAACAGGGTACTGGGTCAGGTTCAAATCATAAATGATTATAAACCAGTAATGCTAACATAATCATACTAACTACAACTGACGGCCTTTATCGTAGCTCAATCGGAATCGGCGCCTGCCTGCGAAAGGTCCCAGGTTCAAATCCTAGTGAGAGCATATTTTTATCTCCTTTCACAGTTTCCATTTAAATATTTTTATTATAATAATAATGTGTCGATATACAGTATGTATGTAGTCGTAGAGCAAAGAAAGAAACCCATCAATATTTAGATCATACTAAACAACTTTTACTATGGGGCCAAACCCGAATTCACGAAAAATTTTTTGACAGTTTCATACATTTTGATTGCGTGATCATGAACACGATGTATCGGAGAGTAATTTTTTTTTCGCGAATTCGAGTTTGGCCCCATAGTAAAAGTTGTTTAGTATGATCTAAATATTAATGGGTTTCTTTCTTTGCTCTACGACTACATACATACTGTATTTAAGTACCGGAGAGTCCTAACGTCCAGCAGCGTTAGTTAAAGCGTCCAGCTTTAACTAAGCTTCATATTGACGTAAGTATCTAAAAGTATTCCGTGATATTAATTCATTATTAATTACAATTTCTTTTTTCTTTATTTCATAAATACCTACACTGTTATAGATAAAGGGGGATGGTGCCACCCGGTAAGCAATTACATGCTTGTGTTGGGAGGCACCGCTCTTCCTTAGGTTAAAAATAGTTACAGGTAGATTGAATTTACGTTACACTTTAGACAAAAAAGTATCTAAAACAGAAAAAAAGAAAACACTACGTATTACTTACATTATATTAATTAATTAGACGCTGACAACTCTTCTTGTTCTCTATCTGGTCTTATCCCATTTTCATTTGGAGTCGGCTCTCCTAGTCAATTTTCACCAGTTATATCTGTTCTGGGTCGTCGTTGGGTCTTTCTTAATTACGGACATCCATGTAAGTCGGGGTCGCCCAGCTTTTTCCGGTCTAGTCTTATACTTATACAATTAACATACAAAAAAACAATGAAATCAAATCCAAGCTCCATATCCATCGTAAATATTAAATTGTCCCGGCTGTTACCTTCACATTATATGTAGGTATATCACGTTTAATTTTATCACCACATAACAGCCTTTAATGAGTACAGTATATTTATCAATTCAACTGTACTATTTTGTCGTCATTTAAATGAATACCGTTGAATTATTCTCGTCGTTATGACTATGCAAATTGAAAGAAAAAACCAACATCCTTAAATAAAAATTGATGTCAATGGCGTACTCAGGATAATTATAATGCTGATGAACTCTGACTTTGAACTGCTCTTGTTATTATGGCATCGTTGATACCTGATATATCAGAGAGTGGCGGTGATTTGCCATGGCTGTTATTTTTATGACCATTGTCAAGCCTTATTTCAATGGCATAAAGTCTACCTTCGTTTAAATTTGTCTTGTAAGATCGAGAAGTATAGTCTTTACTTAGTCGCAGTAACTTGTACATGATACTAAGTGTAGGATTGCTGATTGTCGATATAAAGTCTGATAATCACTGGTTGCTTTAGCGGTTAAGGCACTGGTCTCACCGCAAGCTACTAAGCTATGAACTATCGGCTATAAACACGAACAAAAGATACGCACTCGCTATCAGCTATCACCGCCGGGCGAGTATCGCCGTGTCTCTTTTCTTTACACCGGAGTGAGTATCTTTAGTTCGTGTTTATAGCCGATACTTCATAGCTTAGTAGCTTGCGGTGAGACCAGTGCCTATTAGTAAGCAGAGCGTTATGATTAAGAGATTATAATATTTATAAAAGGATTGAGCAGGATTTTTCGCGTCGCATTTGCACTTAGTAGGTAGCCAGAATTTTGCGCAACACAGCAAGTTTATCGACGAGACCTTCCGTGCTTTACTACTTTGTCGTACGTGGATACCTTATGAAATACTAAAAATGAGCGTTGTGTAGATTAAGATAAGTTTGGGTACTTAAGATTAAACGGTTTTCAGAATGGGGAAAGACAAAAAGTCGTCCTTCTGGCACAGCGTCTTCTCTGCTGGTAGCATTTTGTCTTACCCCATTAAAAAACTGTTTCAACTTACCCCAACTTCCCTTATATATTTTTTTACCTTATGGTTTGTGTTCCTTTCGTTAATAAAGGATTCTGCATTATTGTTGGAATTCATTTCATTTTCATAGTTCTCTAAGATTTGTTACTTATCGTTGTTTTATTTGCAATAGATTAGAGTAGTATTAATATCAGTATTATTTCACTTGAGTCGACTTCAGAGGTTAAGTGTATTGTTTTCGTTCCCTTTTTGTAACGGGCTCGCACAAACATTTTATCAAAATTATGGTACAGTCGAGTGCATTAATATATAGACACATTTGTAAGGGATCAGTATGGAGAAGTGTATATATATTAATGCCCTTGACTGTACCTAGCCTAACCATGAGCTGCCGCTGCGTTATTAACGAGCGTTTACTTTCTATCCAACCCTATCGTACTTGCGTATTGGTGCGCGCGAGTTGGATAGAAAATAAACGCGCGTTTTTAATGCCAATCAAATAAACAAACAATACTCCTCCTGGAGTATGTGTGGCTGCTCACGCGTTTCCGCTACTGCAGCTGTGGAAAGGTCGCATCCCACGATGGTTGGGCGGTCTATGTACCGTCATTTGGGAACTGTGTTGAGAGACTGTTGAAGGAAATTTTTGCCGTGGGCATGACGAGTGAAAATGATTTTGGTAACGTTATAAATAACGCCGCAACAGCTGGGTCAAAATTCTTTTCGTTGTTTTGTTTCATACCACTCTGTCACGCTTCTATTTGCTGTCTCGGCTCAGTATATAAAAAAATCCGGTGCACTTGTATTTCTTTTTCACGCCAGATTTTAATCCATACATCAAAAATTGGAAACAAAACAAACATCATCTCATACAAAAATCACAACTGTGTCACGTTTTGTAGAGACACAAAATAAGACAACTAAAAGAATTTTGACCCAGCTCATGGTACGGCTACCGACTGTCGAGCGGCGCTTGTGGCGGGCGTACGGCAACGCGTCGACCTTCCAAGGGATTTCGACGACGTGAACTCACGCGCATAACGTTAGCATTTCTTTGACATGGACGCCCGCCGTAACAAACGCTCTCCGCCCTGCTCGAGCGTCCACTCAGTTTACATATTTAGTCTAACGGCCCGGCCACGACATTGGTCTAAGGCGACCAGTGGCGAGCGAATCCATGAGTTGGAGCGGGATGCCGATATGGGGTAGAGGGAGCCATACGTTTTCCGCTAAGTCTTACTCCACGGCCACGACATCGGTCTAAGGCGACCGGCTTAGCGGAAAACCAGGCCATTAGGCCGCGGCCACGACATCGGTCTAAGGCGACCAGTGGCGAGCGAATCCATGAGTTGGAGCGGGATGCCGATAGGCCTGGAGGCCTAGTCAAGATGCCATTCTGCAATCGTATACGATAAGCGATAAGTCACGTAACTACAATAATGTAAATGGTCACGTGACTTTTCGTACGAATCTGTCATTCGCATACATTTATTAATTATCAATTATCGTATACGATTGCAGAATAGCAATGGCTAGGCCTGATGTCCAAATAGCGTATTCGGTTCGAACTGTCAATGCCATCCCGGGGAGTACATCAGTAGGGCCTCTGGATGCTTAGCCAAGTTGCCAATCGCTAGCGCTTGCTAGCGCATCGTAGTTTTTCCTCTCTGTCACTCCTTCATAATATTAGTGCGACAAAGAGGGTAAACTACGATGCGCTAGCAAGCGCTAGCGATTGGCAACTTGGCTAAGCATCCAGGTATTCTGGGGTATTCTGTGGTTTTACGCCATTCACTATGCAATATTTTCCGGCAGATAATTACAAAATATATGTTTCGCTCGCATTTTTTCGTAGGTACATTTAAAATTAAATATTACTATAATTTTATATTATGAGGAAGCCTGGGAAGTGGATTTAAAAGAAGGATTAATGTAGGTAATTAAGGGTCTGTTTTCCCAACCTAAATAAAATGTACTTTTTATATAATTGTTAGCGGTCCTTTTGTTTTATAAGCCTGCGGAAAATGATAGAGATAATTTTATCTGTCGGATATATTTAATTCGGGGTTGGTGAAACGTGTGTAAAAAGCCTAAACTACATATACAGACTGTAAATCTAATACGGGCAAAGCTCTTAACCGGCGTTAGTTTAGGACATAATAAGTACATTTAGATAACTTTTACTTAAAATCAGAGCAACAAAATTATCCATACAATATAATTCGGCGCGCAATGTAGAGCAACACACTCAAGTTAAACGCTCGTTGACAGTTAATTTCAAAAGCATACGACATAACTGTCATAATAACATTTTAGTTAAGTTACGAACATTTGTTATTAATAATATTATTATTAATAACAAATGTTCGTAACTTAACTACATTGCGGCACCGAAAATCTTCAAAAAATCTATGGGGTTATAATTAAGTGTTACTTAAAAAAAACCTCATAATTCATGATTACACTGATGAATTCCATGCCTGGTTTAATTTATCACCCGTATTAGATTTACACGCGGTATTATCAGAGTTATGATATGAGGACATGAAAACTAAATTGTCCTGTTTACGAATAGAATCACAAAATAGTTGGTTCACCACTTCACATTTCAATCAGAGAGACCTTCAAAATCCATTAAAAAGTCCCAAGTACATTTGAAATTCATTAAACATAGGCCTTTTTCTTATTAATTACCTCTCTAAATACAGTGGAGGGCAATAATTTGTATACATAATAACATCTTATGTCATTCACATAAGGTAAAAAGGTGTATACATGTTTTTGCCCTGGCTGTACCTTTAGGGCCCAAGGTCTTGTACTGTAAATGCCAACCACACATGCGTCATAAGGATAATCATTTCAACTTTTTGCCTTTGCAACTTTGAATTTAATGTATAATAAAAATTTATGTAGATAGTCAACGGAAATAGTATTTTATGCGACTCTTGTTTAAGAAAGGTCAAAAAAGGTGAGTGGCATGGGTAACAATTTAAGCCGAAGCCGAAAATTGTTATTAAAGACGCCACGAGCATTTTTTGACTCAGTGAAACAATGTTGCATACAATACCTACTTTTTCTACGACCACACACTTATTTTCAAATAAAATTGTAAATTAGAGAATTATACTTAGTCAAACACATTTTTTATTAATCATCAAGGTCGGGCGGGAGACGTCAAAATTAAAAAAGAAAAAGCTCCTCCATGGTTTACTGATCATCAGATTTTTTTTAAATTAGGTTGCCAGCCATGTATTTCATTAAGTCTTGTATACACGAAATGTCTTAAAATGCAAAAAACGCACTGCGTGTAAACCCGAATGCATTTATAGGGAATAGACAATATAGACTTATCTTGACATCTGTAAGGTAGGGGCTTAATGGTGTGTTCACGACCATGTAAATGACAAATAAAAGTACGGGAGTAGAAAAATGACATTTAAAATTAGGTTGGCAGCCATGTATTTCATTACGTCTTGTATACACGAGGTGTCTTAAAATCCAAAAACGTATTGCGTGTATGCCCGAATGCGTTTATAGGGAATAGACAATATAGACTCATCTTGACATCTGTAAGGTAGGGGCTTAAAGGTGTGTTCCACGACTCTGTAAATAACAAATAAAAGTACGGGAATAGAAAAAGAAAATTAACCATGTTTATTACGAAAATTATTCACATTTTTGTTGTATCAAAATATGAAAAAGTAAAAGTTCATTTTATTTATACAATGCAATACTTTTTACTTTTTAATTGGAGTGCATTCCTTGAAAATAAAATAGTAAATGACTGCATTTTTAATTTTAATGTTAAACTAAGTAGCGTCATGCAAAATACACCTACTTTTTATTTTTTTAATCTTTCTAATGATTTCCCTGTAAAATAGCTGTGACATACGGACAGACAGACATAACAAAACTATAACATGAGTTCCACTCACTCATGCACTTACTCAACACCAACAAACACACTCACGTACATACATACATGCAAACTTTATAACTGAAACTTATGTTGTTAATGTTAGTTAGTATAAATGCGCACGCTCTATCTTGTTATTCCATGTTCATTGTATTTTTTGTGGACATCTTTTATTGGCTTTGTTTACTGTACACTCAGTTTTGTAAATTTCTTATGTATGGTTTCTTATGTTGATGTCCAAAATACATAAAATAAAATAAATAATGTTTTGCCATTTGACTACAGACCCCTATAAATACTCGTGGTATGTAGTTAAATTAATAACAGCAAATTGCTGAATTATGGTCAAAAATTTGCAATTTTTTATACATGACATTACAAAAATATCGCTTCCATCATTATAATCATATGGGACATTTTACATACCCAGTTAGTTTATATGTATTCTTAGAACATATCAACGTGACCTAAATACATACTCATTAACTATAGTTTACAATAATTTTGCCTGGAGGCCTTTTCGAGTTTCGAAATATCGATTAGATTCGTTCTTATTACGATATTATATATTATTAAGTCTTACCAAAATCCCGGTTTTTAAACAGTATAGGGAATATTCAGAAACAGTAGCTTTTCCTATATTAAGATTGGACCTAGACTCAATTTGCAGCGCGCTATTAAATGTGGCCGAAAATCCTGTCCATCTCTGCTCTGGGTGCTTAGACAAGTTGCCAACCGCTAACTAATCGTCAATCGTAAACGAAAGGCAGCTAACTGTCTTTGTCGCACTTATACGAACGAGTGATAGAGAGGGAAACCTACAATACGCTACTAAGCGTTAGCGATTGGCAACTTGCCTAAGCATCCTGACTCTTAGTCGTATCAAATCAATAACAAGAAATCGTACATCTACATCGAATGAGCCTTCTGGTAACTTGTGGTCTATAAATAACACTACAGTGGATATTTATATTCAATGAATTGGCTTTAAATTTTTACGGTGCTACTCATATTAATTATGTAAAATTTACCTAAAGGGTCTTGTTTCTCAATTTTGAATAGCCATTTTTTATACATTACGGGTAAAAATTACCTAACAAATAAAATTTTAAGGGCCTGTTCCACCATCTCCGAATGAAATAATAATATACATTTTTCTACTCCCGTACTTTTATTTGTCATTTACAGGGTCGTCAACACACCATTAAGACCCTACCATACAGATGTCAAGACAAGTCTATATTGTCTATTCCCTATAAATGCATTCGGGCATACACAGTGCGTTTTTGGATTTTAATATACCTCGTGTATGTATATACGTATATATCTTGTAAATACAAGACGTAATGAAATACATGGCTGCACAACCTAATTTTAAATGTCATTTCTGATGAATAGTAAACGTCGTTTGACGTCTTCCGACCTTGATGATTAATAAAATTGTGTTTGACTAAGAATATTTCTCAAATTTACAATTTTATTTGAAAATAAGTGTGTGGTCGTAGAAAAAGTATTGTATGCAACATTGTTTAACTGAGTCAAAAAATGCTCGTGGCGTCTTTAATAACAATTTTCGCCATTGCCTCAAATTGTTACCCACGCCACTCACCTTTTTTGATCTCTCTTAAACAAGGGTTGCATAAAATACTATATTATGTCAGATAAATGTTAGCAGTCTCTTACTTTTTTATGAAGAAAAGGATAATGATAAGTTTATCTGCCGGTTATAAATCCGAGAATATGAAAGAAACCGTAACTAGTTTATTTAATAAGTACCTACAAAATTTGTCTATTTAATTCAAATTATAATATCTATAATGTTGGCGTGAGATATTTTAATGAGTTGCATAAAAATACGATTATAATTATACTCGTAAGTATAGAAATTATTTGTATACCTACTCCATATTTTTTCGTGATAGTAAATATTTTATTTATCTTTATTTTTTAGATTCTATTTATTTTATGAGTAGCATATAGACTGAAAACTTTGTCTATTAAATGATATTTCCCTTGCCTGTAGACTTGATTGTTGCGACAGTATGTCGCCGCGAGATAATGCCTCTATAATCATGTGCTAACCCTACGGTTGTTAGCGTTAATCACTTTATTTTCCAATAATTATATGTATAGGTAAACAAGTTAATTAAAAACTGGCTGCGGTTTCATACCCTTAATCAAAGTCAAAGTCAAATAATTATTTATTCAAATTGGAATAGCAACAAACTCTTTTGAATCGTCTAGGTATTGAAACTACTTCCGGTTCGAACCCTACACCGCTGACCCAAGAAGAACCGGTAAGAAACTTGGCGGGAATTATTTTTTCAAACAATCATGGTACATCTTACAACTAAAATGCATTAAAAAAAATACATAAAATTGATTTTAAATAAATTGAAATATAATAATAATAACAAGAGATGTAAAGTTTCTAAAAAGTCAGAACATTTATAAGTAATCATTTGTAGAGAAGTAAATGTTTCTCTCCGAATAGGTATATAATAATAACATTATATAATGCACGTTTGGAGATGTACAAGGTCTCCAAGCGTAAATTATCGAAATTGAATGTCATGACTTTAACAAACTAATAATTAAATCCTAAATTACTCCCACGGTGTTTTATTATTCATGTAGTCTTGTGTACTATAATAAGCTTTAGATATAAGTTTACGCTTTACAAAATTCTTAAATTTATTGACTGAAAATTCAGTAACATTTACTGGAAGTTTATTATAAAATCTTACACAATTACCCATGAATGATTTCCTAATTTTATGGAGCCGAGTGGTGGGTACTGCGAGATTACGTTTGTTTCTAGTATTAATATTATGTATGTCACAATATAGATCCCTGTGGTACACCCGTGGAGACCAATGACCCCGGCGATCGCTGTCCATTCACATCAACCCTTTGTATTCTACCGCGTAAATAAGATTCCAGTAAATTTAATGCTGATCCTCTAACTCCATAATGGTCTAGCTTCCTGATCAATGTTTCATGACAAACGCAGTCGAAGGCCTTGGACAAATCACAGAAGATACCTAAAGCATCTCGTGATTCCTCCCAGGTATCAAATATTTGTTTAATTAATTCGACACCAGCGTCGGATGTTGAGCGCCCCCGAGTAAAACCAAATTGCTTGTTATGCATTAAATTGTTTACGTTAAAGTGCTTAATTAATTGCGATAAAACTATTTTTTCAAAAATTTTGCTGAACGTTTGTAGCACAGATATAGGTCTAAAATTAGTGGGGTCAGAAGTGCTACCGGATTTGAATAAAGGAGTTACTTTACTATGTTTCATAAGATCAGGCAACTCACCGCAATCAACACAATGATTAAATATTACTACCAATTCAGGTGCTACGATTTCAATAAGGGATTTGACGACATGAACAGAGACTCCCCAGAGGTCAGAAGTTTTCTTGACATTGATGGATTTAAATGCCTTTATTACATCTGAGATTTGAATATGTTCAAAATTTAAGTCTACACATAGGGACGTTATCTCTTAATAATATAGTGACAGACGAAGGTGATGAATTTAAATCCTTAGTTATGGAGACTGGTATATCGGTGAAAAAGTGCTCAAATTCTGTTGCTACTTCTAAACTTGACTCTATAATTTTGCCATTAATTTTTAATTTAGGATCGTGGAATCTATGCTTTGATCGACCAGTCTCCGCATTAATCACTTTCCAGGTTGATTTAATGATGTCGGAACTATTTTTAATTTTTTGGGACAAATAATCGCGCTTAGCTTTATTACAATCAATCTTAAATTTCTTAGATTATTGTTTGACGTGTTCTTTAAATTCATCACTCGTATTAAACCGCCGTTCCTCATACAATGCATACAGTGCTCGTCTACGTTCATACAAGTCCGCAGTGGCCCACTCACTAAAAGCAGATGCACCACCAACCACAATCTTTTTGGAAGTGAATATTTTGTTGTAATGTTTCGTAAACATGTGAAAGAATGAATTATACATGTCATTGGAGTCAATGTTGGAAGACAGAATAGGTAGCGTTTGCACTAAACTTTCTTTCATTCGTTCAACACGGCTTGTGGTTACTGGCACAAAAGTAATTTGTTTTCTAATGTTATTTTTCCTGATAGTCTCAAATGTTATTAATTGACCTAAATGATCTGACTCTAAATTACTGACTACTTTTTTGTTAATAGGAAAAATATCAGTGAAAATGTTATCAATACAAGTTGCACTAGTTGCACTGATACGAGTAGGCTCCATAAAAATGTGGTAGAGTTTAGAAGACTTAAATAGATTCAACAATCTTGTACTTGTTGTTGAATTTTCTAAAAGGTTTACATTAAAGACGCCGCATATAAGTAACTTCTTACCGCAAACTGATATTTTATGAAGCACAGATTCCATTACACTTTCAAATTGCTCAAAATTACTTAAAGGCGGCCTGTACACACACACAACAATAAATTTATCTAATTCAATAGCACTCAATTCTATAGTCCGTTCAATCCTAAGTTATTACCAATGCTTGTGTCTGTACTAATTACTTTGACAAACCTCTATCGAATATTTATTTTATTTTATTTTTATTTATTAGCCCAACAGACATCGTACAATAGCATGAACATCAGCAGCCATTACACAATGGCTTAAAGACTAGCACGAAACCTGCAGCAAGCGTATACAGCATGTTTTACACATAAGCACACAAAGTAAGAAAGCTTCCAAGTAATACAGATTTTCAGAACAATACCGAGCCAAACATAAGTACATAATATGGAAGAGAAAATTAACATTTCACCATCTTAAACCTACGCAGAAATTATAAAAATTATGAAGCGGTGGTGGCTCAGTGATCGTGAGCATACCTTTAAGCCCCTACCTTACAGATGTCAAGATAAGTCTTTATTGTCTATTCCCTATAAAAGCATGCGGGCATAGGTACACGCAGTGCGTTTTTTTTGGATTTTAAGACACCTCTTGTATACAAGACGCAATGAAATACATGTCTTGATTATTAATTTAATTTTTGGCTTCGCCTCAAATCGTTACCCACTTTTTTGACCTCTCTTAAACATCTCATAAAATAATTATCGTATTTAAATTTTGTGGCCGTCTAAATATGCTTTTTGTGTTTGAAATGATTTTGACTTGCGTACACAAGTACCTACTTATATAAATGTTGCTTGTGTAAAAAAATTTGATGCATAATTTACCGCTACTATACTCAATATGGATTTCCTGCGCCTTATGGGTTGCACTTAAAGAATCTCATTTACTTTGAAATTGGTCTAGCGTAGGTTTCGCAATTGGTTAGCCTAGTTTTGCCTGACCACTACAAGGAAATATGTATTTAGTGCTTACGTATAAAACATTTATCTCGTTCTTACAAATATAAAGTTCCTATGGTACCTTGAAAGCACAGTTAATGTGAAAAGAGGAGGATAATTCCATATGATAATTAATTTCAAAATAATCCAGTCTAATTGAGAACCTCCTCCTTTTTTCAAGTCGGTTAAAAACACTTAGCCACGTATGTGGTAATGCTAGATTATCGATTCCGTAAAACCATACAACTATAGTCCACTACTACAACTATCGTCCACAAGTTCAACTCGTAATAAAGCATCAATGGAAATATTTTATTTTGGTTTTATCTAAGTTTTTTAATCATTAATGAGGCGACTTTGTGTAACAACTGCGTCAATAATATATTATTACACTAAATCGAAGATATTTGACTTAGTTTTGGACCACAGTTGGGAGAGTTTGGACTATAGTTGGGTAGTTTTACGGTTCTAAAATATTGTATATGGATATACAATATTTACAATTCAAATAACTATAGTAATGCTTCAAATTTAAAAATAACTCATTTATGGGCCCTTGTTGACTTTATTTTAAAATTTTGATAATAATTATACATTGTCATGTTGATTCAAAATTGTTCAAAACGATACGAGACCATGATTCAGTTTTGTTTAATACAATTTTGGTAACCGCTATGACGGCGGGACCAGATCCTGAATTCGATCGATTCATATTGCATTATTTAGTACTGAATTAGTACTATAATGGTACCTGTTGTAAAAAAAATTGTACCTCTTCTATTTCAAAGTTATGTTCAATCAGTCTGGTCCCGCCATTATAACGTTATAATGGCGGAACCAGGTCCTGAATTCTGTCGATTCATATTGCTTTGTTTAGTACTGAATTGGTACTATTTGGTACCTGTTGTAAAAAAATGAGTACCTCTTTCATCTCAAAATTATATTTGAAATAGTCTGGTTCCGCCAGACCATTTGAACCAGACTATTTGAAATATAATTTTGAAATGGAAGAGGTATCAATTTTTTAATATTTTTTTCGATACAAGTTCGAAACGAAAACGAAAATGAAGTTCGACACGATTTACGAATTTCCATTTCGGGCTTATGTCGGGTGACGTTTTTGAGTAAGTACCTACAGATGTTTTCGACCTCACATACAAATAACCACTTCTCGCACTAGCGCGTAAATAGCAACATCTGTGCTGAAATAGTACATTACGATACAAGTGCGTAAAAAAGGGAGTGCTTCAAATCGACACGAGTAACGAATTTCTGACGTTTTTCATTACATATGGCACTCCGAAGATTTCGACCTGACATAAATTGAACTTCTCGCACTAGCGCGTAAAAAAAGCACCAGTTCTGTAACTGAAAACTTATTTTTCAGCACAAATGGTGCTTTTTTAACGCACAAGTTGCAGAAGTGGTTCATTTCTTGTTATGTCGAAGCTTCATAGGGTTATCTGTATCCATTGTAAAACGTTGTATGATATACGTGCGAAAAGAAAAGTCTTAATTCGTGTCTTTTAACTTCCTTTGGTAGAATTTTAATTGATCGCCACTCATTTTGAATTTCATGTTTTTCGCAGTTATATCGCACTATACCTACTATTTGTGTTTATTTGAGAGACAACGCCATAATACAACAAAAACATTTAATAATCTCATTTCGAATTAAATTTACAAATTACATTTCGTAATAGCTCACACGTTCCATTGAAATTCAGATAACAAATGCAACAACCGTGACCGATTCAATACGCCGTGCCATTGAAACAAGTAAACGACCTTAAACAGAGGCACAAATGCTTTATGTTATATGAATCGTATTTGAAAAAGACAAATGTGATGAGGGGATTAAGTAGTATAAAACAAGTAAAAAATTCCGGGGAATTCTTATTTCAAATGGCTTTGACAGTTTTTAGGGTTCCGTAGCCAAAATGGCAAAAACGGAACCCTTATAGTATTGCCATGTCCGTCTGTCCGTCTATCCGTCTGCCGGTCTGTCCGCAGCATGGCCCAGTGGCCGTTAATACTAGAAATCTGCAATTAAAAATATTATAATAAATATTAATCATGCCAACAAAGTGGTACAATAAAAACTAGAAACAATTTTTTTTCGAGTACCTCCCCAATTGGTGAAGTGGGGATGATTTTTTATATTTTCGGAGATAATCGATTCAGAAGGAAAAAAATGTGTCCCCCCTTCTAAGTTTTGATCCGTAAAGTAAAAAAAAAATCACGAATAGTGGGCTTATAGAATACTTTAAAATAAAACTATTTCGATCATAATCGGCCCAGCCGTTTTTGAATAACTACGGAACCCTACACTGAGCATGGCCCGACATGCTCTTGGCCCGTTTTTTATAGATGGTTTTGTTTGAGTTCGTTTGTCCACTACCTTTACAAAATCTCATGTGACTTACTTAAAAGTTGTAATATAAATTTATTTTTTGATGTACAAACAGGCATTGTTTCTTGACGTCTACTTAAAGTCGTCTTAAACGTAACAGTTTAACATAAATTAACACACGAAGCATTCATTATTTAACACATGTAAAACATGTGACGTTATACGATTATAAACAGTTAAACGCTATGAGAATGTTACTAACTGTGCAAAATAAAGATGTTTTTTTCAAATGTGCATTCAATTTAAAATTGAAAAGAAGCCTTCCTAGGTTTTGGGACCTTAGTATACATATGAACCCATTGTTATTTTTTTATTGTTTTGTAGGTACTCCAGTTCAGCAGTGCTTCACATAATTTGCAAATAAATTTTACAAATAGGTACACGAAACATACAATTTGGTCGCGTTGTGACGTTAGAAGAATACATTTGTCTTGTTTAACTTTTCCACTCACTAACTGCGATCGCTAACCCGCTCGCTCAGCGTGGCGATTATGGGCATTTACCTTCTAATACGTTAAAACACTCAAACATTTCAAAGCTCTAGAATGTATTTTGCAAAATTTCATGACAACACAACATGTTATTTCCAATAAGTATGTACCTACATAACTACGTTTGTATGGAGGACTGATTTTACTGCGGATTCTTCGTCGTGTGCCTGCTATGGCTGCTATACGGCAACATCTCAAAATAGAATTGTGTGAAAGTGACCATAGTTATTTTCTTGCAATACGGCCACATCTTCCATAAAATGCGATTTTGAAACGTGACCATAATATAGCAGGCACTCGATGTCTTAAGGTGCATTTAGACCAAACGAATATTCGCTCATTCTATCCCCCACTCTACGAAATTAACGAATTTCAACCATGTTTTGAGTAAGTCACGAATTTTGTAGAGTGGGGGATAGAATGAGCGAATGCTCGTTTGGTCTTAATGCACCTTTAGGTTTATTTTACTCTAAATAACTGGATTGACAGGTTATATTTGTTCACATTCAGACTAAATGTTTTTTTTACAGGTGACTCACAAGTGGCATATCTGTATGCGATACGAAAATTCAATCTGACGGAGGTAGAATACAGCATTTATGGCACTATAAACATCGTCTTGGGTCTAGCCGGTAAGTTAATTTAAAAACTATTTACAATGCATTTACGATTACTCATGCATTTAGAAGAAGGTGTTAATCTCTGACGTTATTATTGGCCTCGCACTCCTCTGACATCCGATTTCTTACTAGCTTTTTGGGTTCCGTATTCAAAGAGTAAAAACGGGACTTAATTAAAAGAAATCACTGTCGATCTGTGTGTAAAACATTGAATATATTTAGGGGGAATACGCAATGAAACGGACGCGTTATGGAACGGACACTTTCTTTAAAAATACTGATGACCATAGATAATGTTAATGCACCATATATTGGTCATAACGCGTCCGTTTCATTGCGTATTCCCCCTACTTACAAACAATAATAACAAAGATTAGGATTAGATCCAAATTGTAACATCAAATACTAAAAACAGTATCAAAATGCGGACGGGCTTCCACGCCGTATAATTTATGTCCTTATCTAGTGTATCTAATAGTACCTATAGGGTAGTAAAATACCGATGTTTGACACTGCACTAAAGACGGCTTGATATGGGCACTTTATATATGTCAAAGTTACAAAGATTAAATTTGAACAATTAAGATTTTTTGATATTCAAATTTAAATCTTTTCCCTTTAACATAAAGCTCCCGTGCCGAATCCTAGTGCGGAGCTAGTGCCGAGCACTGGGTGCTTAGACAAGTCGCCAATCGCTAACGCTTAATCGTCAATCGTAAACGAAAGGCATCTGTCTTTGTCGAACTAACATGAAAGAGTGACAGAGAGGGAAAACTACGATACGCCACTATACAGTGTGTGTCTTTGATAACGACATTGCTTTTAAGTAACGATAGATTAAAGTGTTGTTAACCATTTTATTAAAAGAATATAACGATTACCTTTATTATTTAAGAGTAATGAATTTTTAAAAAAATCTCGAGCAGCAATGTAATGCAAATATTTATTTGACGTTTCTGAGAGGAAAAGCTAGTTTCGTTTCCATTTTAATTCGATCAAATCATTAAAGTAACTGTGAACTGTTGCCGACGTTAACTTATTTACTGAATTATTCATTACTAGAAAACACTACAATTTAAAACATACGAGATTTTGACTACACTAGCACAACAAATTTACATCAACAATTCTTTCTGTTTCTTACTGTCTTAGCCACCACATTTTGAATCGCATTATTCACTGAACTAGACTGGTATTAAAAATCACTGCACATACATTATCATATCACTTCTTAGAAATCACATTACCTAGTTCAAACATTTTATTAAAGGGGTTTGGGTAAAGTTGGCGTCATTTTTAAATTTTGGCGGCCACTCATGAAAGTGATAAATTTGAAAAGAGCAATTTAAAATAAACTTATTTCATTACAGAGTGCATAAAGCTATATTATATCGGAGCCGAGATATCATACTTTAAAGTTTTATAGTAAAGACTGACATTTATTTTTGAAATGCATCGGAATGAGTTAAATCTACTATTGTGTATGCCACGTAAAACCTAACCTTAACTCATAAGGTAACCTTGGACATAAGGTTCTTTTTCGGTAAATGATTATTTAGAGATAGTTCCTTTTTTCTTTGACACGGCGATTTTATGACGGATGTCGATGAACGTTCTATTGAACGTAATTATGTCAAAGGTTTTATGTCGCATTTTAAACAACAAATAAAAGTATTCATATTTTTACACTTTATGCGTGTTTTTCAGGTATATGAATAAATGTAGACAAGCGAATCGTAGTAAGGTATCAAGAACATTATGATCCCCCGGCACAGTTTTTAGAGAGAGTGATTCGCCAAGATAATATTGAGAATGAAGTTTACGACGAGCCAGAAAATGTGTAAAAAAGTAATTCAAAGTAATACTAAAAATTACAAATGACGTTATCTGGGAAAAGGGACGTTATTGTCATTGGCGCTTACGGCGTTATGAGCCATGTTTGTATACAAATACGACATCACCGGACGTAAGAACCATCGACAATAAGGCCCCTTATCCCAAATAATGTCACATATTTTGTGTTGTATACATAAGAAAGCATTAGTAACAATCCCAATCTAATAACTAATCTAATTAGGTACATTTCCTACTTGGAAATATGTCAAAACATTTTGCATGTGTGCATCTGTCTCACACCTGTGTTTCCACATGGTGTAGTCAGAGGCTGAACCGTCTATTGAAACCATTTTGCAACATTTTTAATGTTCACTAAACAGACAGCATAGAAATCGCATAAGAAAATACAGTTGCATTTTCTTATAACTAAGATCTTTTTTTTTAAGTCGGTTAAATTAACTATTATACTTTAAGGGCAATATCCTTGTATCTTTGTTAGTAGTATTATCGAATTAAATAAGCCTGTAGTCATCTAAGCAGTCTCCTAAACCTGTCTTAGTTAGGTATATTCAATGGTCCAATAACATTGTTTGAAGGGCCATATCTTGGCTCCGATATTACTTACGGCAAAAATTATTTTGTAAATAAGCTAGACTAAGGTAGCACTACACAATAGTAGTAACATAAACGATGGCCGCTGAAAAAAAAAATTACGCCACTAGTCCATACAAAAATACCCAATCCCCTTTATTAGGAAAGTCTGTTGATCAACAAACTTGATGTTATTTTGACACTTCAACTCAATCAATGTGAAGTTTTCAATCGGTACATAAACAAAACGATTAGGTATCTGATTCCGCCTTCTTAGTTAACACAAATTTACCTAGCGCTTAATTGTCTCTGTCGCACTTAACGAAAGTATGACAAAGACGGAAAACTACAAAACGCTACTGAGCGATAGCGATTGGCAACTTGGCTAGGCACCCTTGGCTGTTAAGTCCTTTTCTTATGAACAAGGGTCATGATTTTTGACGGACTTGTCAACGAAAAGTGTCACCGACATGTAGGATGTAAATACCTACCTAATTGTAATTGTCAAGATGTCACTAAGAGCGAGATTTCAATGCAATCGTATGTCAATTGTTAGGTTTAATTTATTAGTTATTACTGATACATTGCGTGCTGAATTAATTTGTATGAAAAAAAAAATGTTTTTATACTTTAACTAAATATGCTAATTTCAGTTCATTAAGACTTATACTTTCACCCCTTAAAAGCAATGTCGTTATCAAAGACACACACTGTATATTATAAGCGTTAGCGATTGGCAACTTGGCTAAGCATCCTGGTTTTTTTTGCCATTCTCTACCAGTCAACCACGGATATTGGTACGGAATCCTTCGTGCGCGAATCCTACTTGGTCCTGACCTTTATTTTCTCAATAAATAAATGAGACCACTATAGCGCGATATGAATCTAATTTAGTAGCATGTTGATTACGCAGATAGGTTTTCGTTAATTGACATAAGCATTAAATATTACAATATATTAAGTTACTTTTGATTGACCATGTTATTGTAATTAATTTTGTTATTATATCTTAATTCACTATTTGCCGGTATTTATATCACTAATGGACTCCTTTACAATCCCAGGATAAATATTATCTTTATCTTTAAGATAAAATGATCATTATTTTTTTCGGATAAGGGAAAAGCTAACATTTATTTGATAGAAATATTTTATTTGTTGATTGAGAAACAGGCCCTTAGAATAATTCCTATAATAATTCCCTGCAACACAAATTTGACACTTTTTATTTTACGTTTAAGAAATCTACATTTGTTTTTGTCGATTAAAGCCACAATACCACAAGGGCCTGTTTTGGATATTGCAAGATAGATTTATTTTTAATTGAGACGTTTATACTATAGCGTATATGTAAATTAAGTAATTTAAGTTGATTCGGAAATAAATTGGTTACTGAAATTACCTACTCACAATTTGTACTTAAAAATACTAGTATCAGATAAGTATTCTCAGTAAAAGTTGTGCAAATGTCAATCGTAATCGCAACCGGTGATAAAAATAACTACTTACTACAAGAATATGCGTAAGATTTGATTACCAAATTACGGACCAAGAGAATCATTCGAACGTTAAAATGACGTAAAATTATTGACGCTATATAACTCTCTACAGGTACATCGCGCTTGTAGCAATACATACATATCCGTATTTATTAAAAATCAAACGAACTTACCAAGTGAAGTTCGATGATAATTATGTGAGCAGCTTCATTCGACGCGATTTAATGTTAACATAGTGTAGTAGTGCCCCCACGCATTAGCCTTGCACGGTAGTTCAGATTTTTTTTTTTTTTTTGAACACCTGACACCTGATTACCTGAGGTGTCACCTGATCTGACCTATCCCGATCCCCACTGCACTCCGCCATTGCTGTCGGCTGGTCTGCCAGTGCAATTGGCTTCATTTCGTTTAAATTTTACTGATGTAACACTGCACATTTTATTTGAAACTAGGGAGGGTACACATTTGTATATTTTCTGTATAAATGGGAGGGTGTATGTAAATCGCGTCGAATGAAGCTGCTCACATAATTATCATCGAACTTCACTTGGTAAGTTCGTTTGATTTTTAATTATGTTTCGCAGCTTCATTCTTTGCGATTTAATGTTAACATAGTGTAGGATGTTCAGAGCAGAAATAAAATGTGCAAAGGATGTTAAAGAAATACAGCAAGAAGGTATTGCAAAGGTAAACATTTTTATTGAATATTTTACACATAAAACATGCTTAATCAGACTAATACAATTGTTTATTATGTTTCAGAATTAACTTATAATACAGAAGAAAGAATCGATTGTGCAAATTGATTGGCGTCGGTAACAATTTCTTTATTATAAAATCTTGCAAACACAGAGGAGGAATCAGTCCAACCAGCTGTTTTGCGGATCAAGTCAATGTTGACTCCAAGTCTGTTGGCTGTGGAAGATGCTGCGTGCCTTGTGCTGTGTGCACTGAAGACGGATGTATCTATTCCGCTTTCACTAAGTGCGTCTTTGATCCAATGACTGAGTGTTTGTGATGTTACTTTGTTATGTGGTCGCTTTGTACTTACAAATAAATAGTCACTATTACGAAGTGTTTTTGTTTTATTTATATAAGCTTCTAAACATCTTGCCGGACAAATGTCTGGGCGTGGAAGGAAATAAGGTAATCTTAATAATGGTTGCAAACTATTAACATTGGAAGTTTTGATAAGATCGGGTATCTTTATAAGGATTTGATTATCAGATTGCATATTAATGTTACACATCTTTATAATCGAGAAAGTTTGAACGCGGTGCGCAGTAACCAAAGCCAACAAAGTTACAGTTTTTCTTGAAAGAGCTTTTAAATTCAGATCAGTATTTGACCCTTTATTTGCGAAGTGTGTCAGCACGATATTAGGGTCCCATGTAATGTTATATCTAGGGTTTGTTGGTCTCAATTTAAAAACCCCTTTCATAAAACGCTTAATTTGGTTATTGTCAAGTTTATTGTCCAATACGAGTGATAATGCACATCTGTACGAGTTAATTGTACCATATTTGGCTCCTTTATCAAATATTTCAGTCAGAAAATCTATAACAACGGGTACTGACGCAGAAGTATAATTATAATTATTTTTATTACAAAAAGATATCCAATTTTTTATACAACCATCATATTGCTTATAGGTTGAGTTGGATAAAGATGCTAATATGATTTCAATTGATCTTGGCGACAGAGACTTATTTAGTAGCACTTTCCGGAAAGTTTCGCGCCTACCAATTTTAGAGTCTTGTGGAGGTTGTGATGGATTCTGAAAGGAGAAACGAGTAAATTCGTATCTGGTTCAAAAACCAATGGGTCTGAAATAATTAATTTTTGAAATATTGGAAACCAAGGTTGTGTGGGCCAATAAGGAACAACAACAATGCCTTCAGCATTGTCACTTATGATTTTTTGCATAGTCTTAACAAGCAATGAAAATGGTGGGAAGGCATAAAAGAACGTGTCTTTCCAAGAAATTGTAAACGCATCCACTGCGAATGAATCCGGATCAGTTTTCCATGTAACATACATTGGACATTTGGCATTGCAACGACTGGCAAATAAATCAATTTCTGGCATACCAAAACGTCGTGTAATTTCACTAAAAGCAGCATTATTTAACTCCCATTCTGTATCATGGAATTTTTTCCGAGAAAGCGAGTCGGCTTCATAGTTAGACTTTGTATTTATGTAAGATGCAAATAAAATAATTTTACGGCGTTCACACCATTTCCAAATTTCCTTTGATATCATGTTTAGATGCCTATACTGTATACTACCCATTCTATTTATACATGAAATAGAAGTCATATTATCACATCTTAATAAAACTTTAGTACCGTGATTATGAGAAGCGAAACATTTAAGGGCTAAAAATGCTGCTTTTAGCTCTAGTTCGTTAATGTGTAACTCTCTTTCATCCTCTTTCCAGTACCCAAAACATTCCTCAGAATTACAATATGCACCCCAACCAGTAAGGGAGGCATCGGAGAAAATTTCTATATCGTAACGAATGGAACCTAGTGAAGTAAAACCTTGTTCAATATTTCTAAGCCACCATAACATATCATTTCTCAAAATATCCGGTAATTTTATGACTTGTTCATAACTAGGGTTTTTTAATAAGTATTGGTATTTAGAGTGTTCAAACTCTTTGGTATATAGCCACGAATATTGTATAGCGGGACAAGCTGATACAAGAAGACCTAGAAACCTTGCGAATTCACGTAATTTGCACCTGCGCAAACTAAGGAAAGCTAAAATTCTTTCTTTGATTTTAGACTTTTTATCATCTGGGAGAGTCATCTCCATGTTTTTGGAATCGAACTCGAAACCTAAAAATTTACATTTTGTTTTTGGGACCAAACGGCTCTTATTTGTGTTTATAATAAATCCCAGTTTTTCTAATAAACTCTTTGTTGCGTTGACATTGACACAACATTCAGAGTAATTTCTACCCACGCAAAAAATATCATCTAAATATACAACTGATATAAAATTTTGTGATCTTAATAACTCTATTGCTGGTTTGAGTAATTTTGTGAAAACGTATGGTGATGTGCATAAACCGAATGGGAGGCAGTTAAAATTGTACAATATGTCATTGTACTTAAACCGTAAGTATTTTTTGTCAGAAGTATGAATGGGTACTAAAAAATAGGCATCTTTTAGGTCTATGGATGCCATGTAACAATCTTTAGTGATAATTTTGGACGCCGTTCGGTAATCTTCCATTTTAAAATGTCTTTTATCAATAAATTTATTTAAACTTTTTAAATTTAGGATAAATCGTTTCTCGCCATTTGGTTTAGGCACTAAAAATATACTTGATATAAATTCGCCAGGTTCGTGAACACATTCCGAAATTGCGCCTATATTCAACAAGGTTTTAATAGCTTTGGAAAACTCAACATGTTCTTGCCGTGACTGTGGATAAACAGATGGGTTATCGCTACGATATGGAGTAGCAGTAAATGGTATTTTATAACCATTGATCCAAGACAAAATCGTCGTATCATTTGTTATATCTGTCCAGCTGGAGTAAAAGTATTTTAATCTACCAGCGTATGATACCTGTATATTTATCTCCGGTTGTAATTCCTGCGCTGCGGTGGCGGCGAGCGGTCGCGGTAGCTCCGTCTGTGCGTGTTGTTGTATGTCTGGCGAGCTGGCGGCGCTCGAACTGGTCTCGAGTAGCCGATGTCTGTGTGGTTCAACTTGTTGTCCGTCTTGCGATGAACAGGCTTGAAATTTGGCCTACTTTTATTTTGTTTTGCCAAGAAATTATTTTTCGTGAATTTTTGAGGCTGTTTCAAAACCTCGCCAGACCTTTGAATATTCTTTGCAGTTTTCACTTTTTCACTGACGTCCTCTCCAAACAGAAATTTGCTATCTCGAGGAGCTTCCGTTAGAGTTTCTTTGAGGTCAGCGTTTATGGAAGACAATATTAAACTTCTTCGCGTTTTTGTTTCTACAAAATGGCTGTCGCACAACATACGGCATGCGTCGCTTAAAGGTTTTAGCAATTTTTTCTTAGACGTTTCGTTTGAAACAACCATTTCCATCGTCGTCGCTAAGGCTGCTAATGCAAGTCCAATTTGCCTTTGTTTATGCATTAGAGAGACGTCACGACGTGTCATTGCCTCATTTAAGGGCACTTTTGCTTCCGGGTTGAGAGCTGGGGCTAGTAGAAGATCGCAGTTGCTGGGAACCAAATACTCTTCTAAAAGTTTGTCTTTTTCGTCCTTCGGTAAACCTTTACTCAAAATGTCTTGCCATCGAGTAGCTATATCTTTATGAATCGCTGGTCCAAGGGGAGTATCTACCTTAGGAGCATTTCCCAGTAGCTGCAGAATTTCTTCATCGAGCTCTTCTGAATCTTTTGACTCGATACCAACAGGCGCACCAATTTCCTGATTACACATTTCTGGTGCTTGCGCTGGTCGCACAGGCGACGATGTTGCCGATGATGTTGGTGAAGGTCCTCGATGAACTATGACGTTTGGCGATAACACCCGTCTGCGAGATCTTGAGCTACGTGGCTCTACGGGTATATTATCTGGTGAATCAGGTCGCACACGCGACACACCATTGCCAGGTGGGTTGGACTTTGGAGATTTTTGTCGCACACGCGACGATGAAATGTTACGTGTAGACGCAACATTTGAGTCACATCGCACCCTTCTGCGTGGTGAAGAACCATGACCTGGTTCTTGAGTTGACTCAATTTCATCTTCCGAGGAAGAGGAATAAATTATACGACGCCTCAGCTTTTTTACTTGTCGATGCTCCGAATACTCGCGATTTTTTCTTCTTCTATCCATGTTACAGCAGACTAAAGACGTGCGAAGGCCTGAGCACGGAAACACAGAATGAAGCCAATTGCACTGGCAGACCAGCCGACAGCAATGGCGGAGTGCAGTGGGGATCGGGATAGGTCAGATCAGGTGACACCTCAGGTAATCAGGTGTCAGGTGTTCAAAAAAAAAAAAAAAAAATCTGAACTACCGTGCAAGGCTAATGCGTGGGGGCACTACTACACTATGTTAACATTAAATCGCAAAGAATGAAGCTGCGAAACATAATAAGCGTTCATACGCCATATTTATTAAAATATGTTTTGTCCTTATCTGTGACTTTGACAACTGTATTTCTTAGAAAGGGACAAAACACATTTTAACTAATATGAAGAGTATAGAGGGAGACTGAGAGTAACAATACTACTAGTTATCGGATTAAGGAATCATTCAGTAGATATCGTTTTCGGATGAGGAAAACGAAAAGAAAAAATTTACGCCTTGAAAACTTCGCCTCTGAAATGAAGGGCCTATTCAAACGATTGGCCGCCCTAATGCCAAAATTTGTTGTTTTTCATTGAAAAAATATCTTGCCGCGAGGGTAACAGCAGTAAGCATACATTTGTCACCATCTCAAATCTTCCAATATGGATGCCGTAAGAGTCGACTAAAGGACTGAAGCTTCAATGAATATTTGTTTATACTTAGAAGGTTGATGATGGGCAGCCGCATCGTCATAGTGGATGTGATTGCCATTGAGTGATTGCCAGCCCGCTTGCTTGGCAATTATGGGCATACGGATATTTCATAAGAGTGTAGGCTTCTCCTTCTGCAGCAGTGGAAGTGATATATTAATGTGTATGTATACTTGTGTGTGTATGTAGGTATGTGATAAAAAATCTCTTAATTCGAAAAAAAAAAGTTAAGCGATGTACAGCTCGTAATTATGTCAACTGGCGTTTGTTAAACTTGAATTGGCATCGTCAGTGCACGCGGCATCGTCAGGTCAAGGCAACTGATAAGAGACGAGATGCATTCAGTTAAAGATTATTTTTGCATCGGTTGAATACGGCGCCATTTCTTATCATTATAGTGTTTTTGTAAACTTTTGCCATCATATGGTCATTAAAGAATATTTACTTTACGTACCATAATTACAATCATCAGATTAAAATCATACTATTATTCAGTGGAATATCAATTTAGGTATTTAAGAAATCAAAGCAAACATGTTTGCTTCGCCGTGTGGTGACGGCAGTAAGGAAAGGATACGTTTATCATCACCCCAACTCTTCGGGGTGCATGCAGACCTAAAAAGCATTCGCTGTTCTATCCCCCTACTCTACGAAATTCGATCGTTACACGAAACGTGATTCGTTGATTTCGTAGAGTGGGGGATAGAACAGCGAATACTCTTGGTCTGCATGCACCTTTAATCTGTCATTCTTATACTTTATTGCTTATCGCTTATCGTATACGATTGCAGAATGGCATCTTGGCTAGACCTGCTGACCATTCGTATATTAGAATTGGTGATGGGTAGCAGCATCATCATAGTAAACACACGATTATTGGCATTTACTTCCAAAAGCGTGGAGCTAGCAGTGGACTAAGATAGGCTGATGATGACTATGATGATATTTATTTACTAAATTTGAAATACCAATCCTTTGAGTTTTAATTTTTATTATTAAGTGTATTGGTCATATTATAATTTCGTCTCACATCTACTCAAACACGAAAAGCGTAGACATTTCAAATTTCATAATCTTCTTTGTGAATTCCGTAAAGTTCTCCGTTTCTTTTAATTTCGTTACGCTCGATACTTTCTGCGGGGCAATAAAGTTTTTCCTAAAAAACTTTCCCAGAGCAAATTTCTGTGCCCCACCGCAATCTTTACGTCCGATCCTTTGATTAAAACTTTTTATTGCAGTGGCCAAATTGGGCTTTACAATAATCGTAGATTCTTCTTCGGCCAGTGCCGCAATAAAGAAATATTTTAGTACAGATTGCCCTCCGAAGTTTTGAACCTGACGTAAAATGACCCACTTCTCGCACTAGAGCCTAAAAGAGGCACCATCTGTACTAAAAAAAATAAATCGATGTACACTTATCAAAATCACTTAGAAAGATGGTGTAGGTACCCGAGGGGCAGCATAGCCTATTTTTTTTTATCTTTAGTCAATGACTTTCGAAACTCTACAATAAAATTAAGTACACTTTTTTGCTCAAAAAATTGCTATGCTAGCATAGCCTCGTCCTGCCATGCCGTCATACTCAGTTTGAGCTACCTAATGAATGTTGGAGTCATATCCACATTATTGCCAACATGACGCACATTGGTCGATCTCTGATTATAATATAAATCGAACGATTCGAAACATGGCGTCAAAATTTTGTTACATATAAATTATGGTTTATCTTTAAAGTATGCTGTTATCCGTTGTTTTTGGATTGTTTTCCTTCCATTCATAAATGTATATTATCGATAATGATAATGCATACAAATTCAATATCAACATAGCCTTGACTGAATAAATATTAAACAAGCCCACTCAAGACAGGTGCGTGTCAATAATTGGACGGGCTTAAACGCAATAAGGTTCTACCTCACTTTCGAAATCATGAGAGTAAGCGGTACATTCAACCATTTGGAACCTTAAGCCAATCAGGAACTTTGTCAAAGTGACACGTTAAATCAAATTCTATAAATCCCTTACTATTTGTTATTTTGACAAGGATCTAGAGTGGCCTAGGGTTCCATTTGGTTCAGTCAGTGTACTTTACCTGATTTAGTGAATTCAGCATTAAATTATCTCTTCGTAGTGAATAAAATAACATTATACAGCGTTGCAGTATTACTTAACATGTAAAAATGTTTTATTTTTACCAGCGGTATTTAGGTAGAAATTTAAATATGTTACAATTTAAATATGTTATATATGATACCTAACATGATAGTAACGTACTGTATAAAATATGCTTATGGAATTTTAAATTCAGGCAAAGTTTATTTTTTTAGGTACTGTTTTTTTTCCATGAAGGGCAGAAACCTATCAACACTACTATTAATTGTCCTTATCTTTTTCAGGCACATTCTTCTGTATATCAGTACTCAGCAAGAAGTTTCAAGTAGAAGACAGCATACTAGGAGGCCTAGCTGGAGTGAGCAGGATAGCAGCGTGTTTCGTATTTGCCTTCGCGCCTACGAGGGAGTGGTACTACTCTGCGCCAGTTTTTAACATCTTCAGTGGATGCGGTCTGACGGCCATACGATCTATAGCTACGAAAAGTGTACCTAGTGAGGAAGTTGGTAAGTTAAGCGAGACAGTCGTATAAATGGACTAGTAGGAGTGAGTAGGATTGTAATGTTGCATGGTTTTGTTGTTCCAACAGTAAAGGTGCGGACCCACTAATGCTCTAAAAACGATGACGGTACGGAATCGCAGTGACGCATCGTATCCGTAACGTTTTACCGCATGCTCCCCACACCGCTGCTGAAAATAGTTGCCACAATAAAAAATCTACCTATGTCTGTTTCATTTATTTTTGTATCGCTATACTGATGCGTTATGTGGGGATGACGTCTTTTGTTCTGAACCTAAATGATAAGATTGATAAGTCAATATACAGGGTTACTTTTTCACCGGTACAATAAATTTTCCCACGTATTTGGTATCGATAATAGATTACATTTATCAAATAAAATTGACATATTTTTTTTTTCATTTATTATTAATTTATCCTTCATGCAAATGTAAAATGATGGGATTACTAATGACAAGACGTCAACGGGGTGCGGGACGCAGAGGGCGGCGGAAAGGGATGAGCGACCTGCCGGTCGGCGCACGAGTTGGCAACATAGCAGTTAAGGTTTAAGGTTTAAGAATTTATTTCTCCAAAAAGAATATTACATTCACTTAACTTAGAGAAATACAGAACAGTCTTAACTAATACATAATATAAAGTGTATGAATACAAAGTAAAACTTGATCAAAACAATCAAATTAATATTCTATGAATGTGGGTACAGTGTTCGACGGTACTAACTGATAAGTTACCAGTGCGCTGGCACTGTGATTTTAACTTCAAGTGCGAGGGCAGGTGTAGACCACCATCCAGCGTAACGTGACCGAGAAGTTGATGCGCTGAAGCGTTATTTATATAATGGTCGGTTCATACAGTCGGCCATTCCGCGACGCTCGGGAAGCAATTAGAACTACAACTGTAGCTGTGCATTGCATGTGAGGTTTTATTACGTATCGAGTTTTGTATTGCCATGGGCAAGTAGACGATGGCCATTACAATAGCAATGTATTATTTTTTATTTTAACGTGTGTTCATTCTTTGATTTTAGTAAAATTGTTTGATTTGGTATATTTATGTATTATTATGGTCGAGTTATAATATTTATTTGAATATGAGATATATATTAGTGTAACTATGATAATTGACAATGATAATAATTTTTAATACATTATTATTTTGAATTATTTTGTGTTTTCCACGATCCTCAACCTAATTGAGGGAAACATAATTATTAATATTATTATTTATATTTTATAGGTAATTAATGATAATGGTATTTAATACTTACATTTGTTTAGGTCTGCTGCTATGTGCGTTTTTTATCCCAGATTTAGAATTATAAAAGTTCAGAGTAGGTATTTAAAAAATGTGCTTTCAGCCGTTTTTTGTAGATATTAAAGGATTTACTTTCTTTGATTTGGTTAGGTAACATGTTATATAATTGCGCACCCTCGTACGTTATGTTTCTTTTACCGTAGTATATCGTCCGAGGTGCTTGGAGACATATATGATTCGCTCGCCTTAGTGTACGTTTTCTGACCTGATATTTTATAGTAAAAGATATTTGACTATGTATTTTCCTTGTTAGTATTTTCCGGACTAGAATACACGTATTATATTTATACATTTCAGACAATGCCATCAATCTAGTTTCTTTATATAGTTTTCTAGTTCTTGTTAGGTAGTTATAATTGAACAGAATTTTTATAATTTTATTTTGCGCTATTTGTAATGGTTTTATGTTTACTTTAGCAGCGCATCCCCATATTTCAATTAAGTATTCCAAGTGTGATTTTACTAGCGAATTGTAAATAGTATAACGTACAGATTTAGGAAAACATCGATTTGTGCCTCTTAGCATACTCATTAAAGATGACATCTTGGATTGAAGTTTTTTAATATGTGGTTTCCAGGTTAGCCGGCTGTCTAATGTAAGGCCAAGATATTTTTTAGAATCTACTCTAGATAGAGGTTGGTTGTTTATTGTTAGTGTTTGAGCCGACATATTTTTTTTTTGTTTTTAGTACTGAATATTATATAATTTGTTTTATTTACGTTTATGGTTAATAGATTTCTCTGAAACCATTCGTGTAGGGTGTTAAGATCGTCTTGAGTTGAGTTATTTACCTTAATCTGGGTGACTAGGTCACGTCAGTCTCGCGCTTGTCGTATGTGTGTGCACGCGTGCCGCATCGTACTACCTTCAGTCGGAAATTGCTCCTACGAAATGGTTCGTAGTTATTTTCTCGTTGGGGAAAATGTGTTGTGCTCAAAATTTAAAATACTTAAAAAATCTAATAATAAGTGCATTTGATGAACTAAAAAGTGAGAACTACAGACTTGTGTTGGGAAATAACGAAGGAAACATTCAAAAACGGGCAAGACTGTGTTTCAGCCAACATTTTGAACACTTGCTTAAGTATGTGAATTAATAAAGTAGTATGAGAAATGGACTCCATTACTTAGGTATGTTTTTTTGATTCCAATCATTGTGCATAAAGTTGATTTAAATTTTTTAAATACGCCTCAATGAAGAAAGTTTCTGTCCTACTTTGTAATTTTATCACGTTTCCCAGACATAATTTAAAACATTCGACAAACTTCACACACAGAAAAATTCTTTATTTTGACGGTCCTAAGCCCGTGCTGTCTTGTAGTGTATTTGTAGTGCAAGTATGAAGATTTGGGAGGTCATAATCATAAGTTGATACCCAGCGCACATTACGCCGCCGCACCGTTTTTCCAACCCGTCATGCCGCGGGCGATGACGTTGTAAACAAACAGTTGCCAGTTCGTGTGTTTTGCTAGTTATGTACATTGATAATGCGTAATGCGTCCAATTTTCTTGTTAGGTTTGCGGATAAGTTCAAGCATCGGTATTTTAGTTTTTTTGTTCTAAAGGGGTGGTAACAAAAAATGCTAGTATCCTGTAACTTGGACTACTATTACGTATGTTGATTTTTTGTATTGGTGAAAAAGTAATCCTGTATTTATTTTGATGTAGGTAATTGATATAATTTACCAGACTTAAAATTAATTATTAAATACAAATGAAACCTGATATTTCTGTCTTCATATATTATGCCGATCTATCCAAGTAGGTGTATCGTCTCCATGAAAATACTTTCAAAATCATAGACTTGTTTCATACCACTCTGTCACGCTTTTAGTTGCTGTTTCGACTCCGTATATAAAAATAGTCCGGTGCACTTGCATTTCTTTTTCACGCTAGATTTTAACAAATACATCAGAAATTGAAAACAAAACAACATCTCATACAAAAATCACCACTGCGTCACGTTTTTTAGGGACACAAAATAATACAACGAAAAATTTTTTGACCCAATAAATATAATTTAAATTTTTTAACTCTTAAACCTCGCTATGGTCTCTCTATGCCTATTTTCTCTCTGACACGGCTGCGGCATTATCTGACGTAACGTGACGTAACGGCTTCTCAGCCAGATTACGTAATAACATTGACATACTTGTAACGACTACCAACTCTTTGTCGTATGTCATTAGTTGCTAATCGATGTCTGCTACCGCGTCACTATTCATTGACAAACATAATCATTATACCTAGATATTTTTCTAGCAGGAACGAGAGATTGTCAAAACGGAAGATCGATATAACTGTTATCGATGAGTACACCCTATTCTCAAAGATGCTAACTTCGTAAAATCAGGTAACCAAGAAATACAGTACCCACCTAGGCTTTATTTTTAAATATATAATACTTAAATTATTGCCTATGGCGTTAGAGTATTTTTGTATTAGTCTTTGATTTTTTTATGGGTATTAATTAGAAGAGATAAAAAAAGTAGCGTTTTGAATTTATGATTTGCATTTTTTGTAATTTATCTATAGTCACGGCGCATTAATAATCTATTAATTTTATTTATCGACTACTACAAACTTATCGATAACAATTATGTCGATGTTGAATTTTGTCAATCTCTTGTTTCTGCTAGAAAAATATCCAGGTATAATAATCATTGATATTTTGTTTAAACCTATTTTATCTCCTACCTATCAGTCATTCAGACGAGCGTTACAAGCACCTAATTACCAGCCTACCATTTTTTATCAATATGTGATCCAAATATACACACTTTTTGAAAATTGATCATCATGTGTATTTCATCAATTTAGTGTTGTATTAGTTATATTCCTTCAATTAAAACTATGACTTATGTCGTAGTTAAACCATAACGTATTTGGGTGAATCAACTTTTTTCTGTCTGTTATTGCTATGGTTACCCTGGTTTTATGTAAAATTATGCTACTTAAATTATGCAAACATGTATTTTAGTGCATGTCTGTAGGCGGTCCATTAAGAAAAGGGCTTATTAACACCAGAAAACTGTATGTTTGCATAGTTTAAATAGCATAATTTTTCATAAAACCAGCGTGACTCAAGTGACCGTAACCATGGTAATAACAGACAGAAAAAGTTTATTTACCCATTTGTTTTATTTTACAGCAAAACTGAGCTCGCTAATCGGAGTGACAGAAGCCATTGCGCCTTCCATATACATGCCTGCTTCCAGTCTCATCTACGTCAAGTCTATAGACACCTTCCCTGGAGCTTTCTACCTCTTCGATGCGGCATTGACGGTGGTGGCTCTTGCACTATTTGGGTGAGTATTTTGAATTTGTAAATACTGCAAGTATCTATATGTAATATACTTACTAGTGAACAGAAAGTCAACTACACTTACATTCGCGCGGCTATTTCGTGAGAAATTTTACGTGTGGTGTTTGATGCGGCAGTTGAAAATTGACATGTCATTGGTGCTACCGGGGGGCGTTGGAATTATAAATCCGTTGTAGACGCACTATTTTATATTTACAAAGTTCTTTCACAGTCTGCAGGCGTTGTCGATCACAGCTCAAGCCATTCTGTGATTTTATATGTTAGAAATATTTCTTTAAGGCTCGCGCACACTTAGCGTTGCGTCGATGAAACGTCCAGGTTACGCCAGCGCAACGACAGTAGCGTCTTTCGAATTTTAGCGTCTCGTTAACGCCTGCGCAGCGTCGATTCGACGTCAATGACGTGTTCCCCTCACTAGCTCGTAAACGTCTTTTAACCTTTAATATGAGCGGGTAAAAACGCATCTTATTCACTTATGAGGCAAAGTAATCGCAATCGGAGCTCGCATGTTAAATTGGACAATTTAAGCTATATTTAAGTAGCAGTACTCTACGATAAATTATTTTTTTAAGTTAATTTACATTCGGATGAGATTTGTAATCATATTTCCTCGCGATAGTGAGGGGAAAAAAGATTACCCTTGGCGGCAAAGTTTCTTCAACTCTCGTGCCTTGAGACCTTCGCAATGCTCAAGATTCCAGTTTTTGAATTTTGCAACCTTTCGCTAGCTCAAGTCTCAATATTCGCATGACAGTTAAACAACAACTTTGTCCCCTTGTATGATAAATAACTAAAATGTACATTTATGTGTCTTTGGTACATTTATGTGTATTTAACTGAAAGTACACGAAAAAATTATTATTCTATTCTATTTTTTTTATTAAGTACTACTGCTATCTAACGGGTGATAGGATTACCAGCTTCCCTTTGTGATATGATTGTATTTATTTTACCTTCATTTTTTATATTTTTTCCAGAACGATTTACATACTAGTGAAGCGAAGACAACGAAATATGGTCACCGACCCAGCCAGGAAAGAAGAATTTGCGAAAGACAACCCCGCTTCTGAAGTGTCGAGAATTTGAAGTACAATTATGCCCTGGCCACGACATTGGTCTAAGGCGACCAGTGGCGAGCGAATCTATGAGTGGGAGCGGGATGCCGATATGGGTACGAGAGGGAGCACCATACGTTTTCCGCTAAGCCGTTCGCCTTAGAGGCTTAGACCGATGTCGTGGCCGCGGCGTTATTTATTAATTAAGTAATGTTATACAATTTTTAAGTGCAATAATAAGGATTATTAAGGTAGTCTTTTATAATATTTTTCCATTTTGTCTATGGTGTCACTTGTCCGACTATAAACGCGTTCCTATTTTTTTGTCCGAGCAGATACCTTTGACTTTGGTTTACGTCGACTCGATTTAGATATAAATATGTAACAATTGTAGTGTTTTAGTTCGTTACAATTTGAATCGTTTTTAGTAAGACTGAAATTATGACTTGAGCAAAGTTGAGGATATGTACAAACATAGGAAAAGATTATAATATTGCAGGCGTTGAAGTAAGTAAACTATATAATTATGTATCGTGTATTATGTAAACGGTCGATTCTAACTTATACATATGATATATTATAGTTCATGAAAACAAAATTGAACGTCATCATTTTTGTGTTACGATGTTATTGTGTTCCGAAGTTAAATTTTGTGTAACTACTTTAGGCAAAGAAAAAAGGCGACGAATTATAATTTTCTATGAGTGATTTGATTACGCATCTACATTTTTTTATATATGACGCATTTTTTCTACTGCTAATAGTTGTTGTACAGAGTACGCACTATAATAGTAACAAAATTGGCGCGATCGTGAGTTTTGGTTTGATTAAAGCCGTTGTACATTTTTTACAATTTTACCCTAAAAACGATAACTAACAGAACATTTTAAACATTTCTTTATACAATTTTTTTGTACTCGTACAGAAAAAAAAAATCTTAGAAGAAAGTTTCGGGCTACTAGCGCTCAAAAATAAATTGTAATATTTGGAAAGCGCATTGACTCTTCTAGTGCTTATCTACAGTGTGTAAATCTAATACGGGCGATCAATTAAACCAGGCATGGGATTCATTAGTGTAATCATGGATCACAAGGTTTTTTTTAAGTTACTCTTAATTATGACCCCACAGATTTTTTTTTTAAGATTATCGGAGCAGCAATGTAGGTACGAACATTTGTTATTGTTGATATGGCAGTTATGTCATCTGCTTGTGAAATTAGCTGTCAACGAGTGCTTAACTCGCGTGTGCTGCTCTACATTGCGCGCCGAATTATTGTGTATGGAAAATTTTGTTGGTCTTATTTTAAGTAAAAGTTATTGGAATGTACTTATTATGTCGTAAACTAACATCAGTTAAGAGCTTCGCCCGTATTAGACTTACACCCTGTATAATTTTTGTGATATTCCGTGTTCAAATTATGTGTTTTAAAATGTAGACCATTTTTTTATGGTGTAGCCAAAGAGCTCGAAATTCAAAAAGTGCTTAGAAATACAACAGCATGGAAGGAGATGTTAGAAGAAGGACTGGTAGAGAAGAACTCGTGCAATAAGACAGAAATTTGTATCATAAATACCTATCTTATGAGACGTACTGTTTGTAGGTATGAGAGACTGTTATTTAATGCTGTGAAATAAATAAGTTAATTTAAAATGCGTTATTATTTATTTTCAGAGGCTTTGCTTTTTATAAAAAAATTATCATCAAAATCATTTCACCCAGTCGGAATTTCTGAAGGAAACAAACATAAAAAACATATATTCAAAGAGAGAGCCTCCTCCTGTTTTAAAAATCAAGTGACATGCAAATCGCAACAGAGCAACGATAAATTACATTTGCTTTTAATGATGTAGCGAGTCTTCTCCCTCAACTGAAATGGGATTTAATAATTCCTCAGACAAACAAAACAATTTCAAAAGTTTCACATCTCATTTTACGAATGTCGGCAAAATACGTGCTTCATAGCAGATAATTTGAGATGGCTTCTTTAACTTTGCCTGATGTTCTTTGCCCAAAAATCGTATTCCATTTCTTCAAATGGATAATAATTTGATAGCTGCGGGTCAATTACGGGCTCATTTTACGTAAGTATCTAAATTGTATTTATTAAGTTTGAACGACTCGAATTTCGTTTTCAACAAAAAAAAATCCAAAGCAATTTATAATTATTTATTCATTCAATTTATATTGCACAAAAGAAAACCTTAACGTACAAAAGGCGGACTTAATGCTAAAAGGCATTCTCAAAGTTACTCTGGGTTTCAAATTACAATTATTCATTAACACAATGTTTTATTATTGTAGAGTGGACGCAATTGAGCGGCGAAAATTCAAAAATTATGACCTGTACTTTGTGTTGAATTTACACGAACATAAGAACAATTAAATTCAAGGAAATTTATTATATGCCCTCGAATGTGGCCTTATGTTATTTTCTACCTTTAATTCTCCTGGTCTTGATTTTAAAATGCAAAAAAACATTTGGATACAACCCAAAAACTTCCTTAAGTTCCGTTTCATTCCAGGCCCAAAGATTACTTGGCCAAAAAATGTACGTGGCTGGATTTACGATGAGCATTCTGTTGAGGAAGGTTATAAAATATTCAAAACAACTAGTATAGAGCATGTCGGGCTATGCTCAGCGCGGGGATCTATAATTGCTCTTCCTGTACTTAAAATTGATAAAAAATAATATTTGGACATAATAAGCGAAAAATCTCCATAGGAATGAAATTGCTATTTGTTATTAATGCTAAGTATTGCGGGTCAAAATTCTTTTCGTTGTCTTGTTTCATACCACTCTGTCACGCTGTTAGTTGCTGTTTCCACTCAGTATATCAAAAAACCGGTGCACTTGTATTGCTTTTTCACGCTAGATTTTAATCCATACATCAGAAATTTAAAACAAAACATCATCTCATACAAAAATTACCACTGCGTTACGTTTTTTAGGGACACAAAATAAGACAACGAAAATAATTTTGACCCATAAATTATACACAGTTTTATTAAGTACCAATGGCGTGGTAGGAATACCTTTATCACCACCTCAAATCTTCCCATTGGTGTACTCGTAGTAAGAGTCGACTAATGGATTGAAGTACAGTCAAGGGTAAAAATATGTATACACTTTTTTACTTATGTCTGGAGCATGCCCCTGACTGTACCACTGAATATTCGTTTCTAGAAAATTGATGATGGGCAGCAGCATCATTATAGTGGGCACACTCACTGCATGCGATGCCGTGTGGTGACGGCAGTAAGAATACATTTGTCACCACCCCAACTCTTCCCGTGGGTGTCGTAGGAGTCGACTAAGGGACTAAAGTGTTACTGATCATACACTTGACCCGGGTATGTCTGAAAACTACGACCAAGACCACCGGGGGATGGGCAGCAGCATCCCTAAAGTGCGGTGGAGACACTGCGATCGCCAACCCGCATGCCAAGCGTGGCGATTATGGCAACTACCCCCCATGGATTTACAAACAAGGCCGCGGCCCCGAGGTTCCGGCGACCCCCGGTGCCCTGGTTATGGTAGCGGCCAGGGTGCTAGCGGGGTCAGGGGTGCTAAGAATCTCCGGCAAAGATCCGGCTACCACCACCGACGACCTCTGGCCCTGGCAACGTACAACACACGTACACTGCGGACCGACGAAAAGTTAGTGGAACTGGAGGAAGGATTGAGCAAGTTGCGTTGGGACATTGTGGGATTGTCAGAAGTCCGAAGAGAGGGCGAGGACACGATAATCCTAAAGTCCGGCAACTTGCTCTATTTCCGGGAGGGCGACCAACAGTCCCAGGGAGGTGTCGGGTTCATCGTCCACAAGTCCCTCGTAAACAACGTGGTGAAGATCGAGAGTGTGTCGGCTAGGGTGGCGTACCTTATACTCAGAGTATCTGAGAGATACTCGCTGAAGGTCATACAGGTGTACGCGCCGACTTCGACACACTCCGACGACGAGGTGGAGGCTATGTATGATGATATCTCAAAAGCCATGCATAGCTCCAGAACCTACTTCACCGTTGTTATGGGGGACTTCAACGCGAAACTGGGCAAGAGAGATGGTGACGAACTGAGGGTGGGGCAATTTGGGGTTGGACGTCGGAACCACCGGGGCCATCTGCTGGCTGGTTTCTTGGAGAAGGAGGGACTCTACATGATGAACTCCTTCTTTAAGAAACGCGAGCACAGAAAATGGACTTGGATGAGTCCCGACGGTGCAACTAAAAACGAGATCGACTTCATCATGTCGACGAAGAGACATATATTCAACGATGTTTCTGTGATCAGTACGGTTAAAACCGGTAGCGATCACCGCCTGGTAAGAGGCACGTTGAATATATGTCCTAAGCTAGAACGCTCGCGACTGATGAAGTCTACGCTCCGTCCTGCACTCCATCTCCAAAACCCCGAGAGCTTTCAGCTGGAACTCCAAAACCGTTTCGATTGCCTAGGCGATGACGTGGACGTATTCAACGACGGGTTTGTGGAAGCTGTCCATAGCGCTGGGTCTAAGTTTTTTAAGGCCCAGCGGACAAATAAGACCAGAAAGCTCTCCGACTCCACTCAGAAGCTAATGGAAAAAAGGAGTGAACTGGTTCTACAATCCTCAGTTGATGCGACTTTATACCGGCAGCTCAACAGACAAATCTCTAAGTCCCTCAAACGCGATATGCGCCAATTCCGTACCAAGTATATAGAAGAAGCCATCGAGCGGAACAAGGGCTCTAAAGTTTTTGCAAGGGATCTGTCTGTTGGGCAAAGCCAGCTCGCCAAATTAAAGACTGAGGATGGTAGAATCGTCACATCCAGATCTGAGCTGCTGAGTGAGATAGAGGGTTTTTATGGACAGCTGTACACGTCAACTAGCAGACCCGAAGTTGATCTACCGGAAGACCTCAGAGCTAGACTGACCCGACACTATACAGAAGATATCCCGGACATCAGCCTGTGCGAGATTAGAATGGCTCTTGAACAGCTCAAAAATAACAAGGCGCCTGGGGAGGACGGAATTACAGCTGAGCTTCTGAAGGCGGGTGGTAAACCGATCCTTACGGCCCTTCAGAAGTTGTTCAATTCCGTCTTACTGGAAGGGAGAACGCCAAAGGCATGGAACAGAGGTGTGGTGGTACTGTTCTTCAAAAAAGGTGACAACGCTTTATTGAAGAACTACCGACCCATCTCACTTCTGAGCCATGTCTATAAGCTGTTTTCAAGAGTCATTACGAATCGTCTTGCACGCAGGCTTGATGACTTCCAGCCTCCCGAACAAGCCGGTTTCCGAAGAGGCTTTAGTACCGTAGACCACATCCATACGCTTCGCCAGGTTATACAGAAGACCGAAGAATATAACCTGCCCCTCTGTTTAGCGTTTGTGGACTACGAGAAAGCCTTCGATTCGATCGAAACATGGGCAGTACTACAGTCTCTCCAACGGTGCCAAGTCGACTACCGCTATATCGAGGTGTTGAAGTGTTTGTACGAGAGCGCCACAATGTCAGTCCGACTCCAAGACCAGAGCTCGAAGCCTATTCTGCTGCAGCGGGGAGTTAGGCAAGGAGATGTCATCTCCCCTAAGCTGTTTACCGCTGCACTGGAGGATGTCTTTAAGACTCTGGACTGGAGAAGGCTGGGTATCAACATAAACGGCGAGTACCTCACTCACCTTCGATTCGCTGACGATATAGTAGTCTTGGCTGAGACCTTGGAGGACTTAAGTACTATGCTCGTTGACCTCAGTAAAGCCTCCGAGCGAGTTGGTCTTAGGATGAACATGGATAAGACGAAAATCATGTCGAATTCCCATGTAGCACCAACTCCCGTAATAATCGGAGACTTTACACTCGAAGTTGTAGACGAATACATATACCTAGGGCAAACTATTCAGTTAGGTAGGTCCAACTTCGAGAAAGAGGTCAATCGTCGAATCCGACTCGGTTGGGCAGCGTTCGGGAAGCTACGACACATATTTTAGTCCAATATTCCGCAGTGTTTGAAGACGAAAGTCTTTAATCAGTGTGTGTTGCCAGTGATGACATACGGTACTGAAACGTGGCCGCTTACAATGGGTCTCATAAGAAGGCTCAAAGTCACCCAAAGGGCAATGGAGAGGGCTATGCTAGGAGTCTCTCTGCGTGATCGGATTAAAAATGAGACCATCCGCAGCAGAACCAAAGTAACCGAAATAGCTCTCCGAATCGCTAAACTGAAGTGGCAGTGGGCGGGGCACATTGCTCGTAGAACCGATGGCCGTTGGGGCGGGAAGGTTCTTGAGTGGCGGCCACGTACCGGAAGGCGTAGCGTGGGTAGGCCCCCCACAAGGTGGACCGATGACCTGGTGAAGGTCGCAGGAGTCCGCTGGATGCGGGTGGCGCAGGACCGGTCATTGTGGCAATCTTTGGGGGAGGCCTATGTTCAGCAGTGGACGTCTTTCGGCTGATATGATGATGATGATGATGATGATGACCCATACCCTATATAACCTATTACCGTCAACGCATCTATCAGCGGTTGTAAATTGTTTTATCAGATTAGATCCCATGACAAAGGAAACATCCTTAGAGGCTGATAGTATTATGATTTAAAATGCGGTTTCTATATTTAGAAGAATTTTCGCCGCTGGGCTTGATTACTGGGTAAAAATAAATTCTATTCTTAAGCCGGATATTCTTGAACTCGCTGAGCTTCACACAATAAGGAAAAAGCGGAAAATTCGCCTGAGGTTATCTGACACGCAAGATAACCTATGTGATGAAAAAGAGCTTGTGAACTTTTATGTTTACAATTTTAATCAAAACTCTCTGAATTATTCAGGTGGCTTATGACCACGCGTTTGCAAGTTTATCATGCTATTCGTCACTTCCGCACTTGCATACTTGTTAGAACCAGACAGCAACAACGACGAACGTATAAATACGGGACCATCATAAGCCAACTGAATGTAGTTTTATCAACTTTGACTAGACATGTGCCTTTCAGTGATATTTGAATACGCTAGTACCAGTGACATACAAAAACGCATCTTGACGATACTAAAAACCTCACCTGCCTGCTTAGACAAGTTGCCAATTGCTAAGGCTTAATCGTCAATCGTAAACGAAAGGCAGCAAACTGTCTTTATCGCACTAATTTCAAAGAGTCACGATACGCTACTAAGCGTTAGCGATTGACGACTTGGCTAAGCATCCTGAAACGAAAACGAAATGAAAACTAAGATAAGCAACGTTAACTTACCAAGCCGCTAATAATTGTTTGTCCCTTTTGCACATAAAGACACATTGTTAAGACCGAAAGGGACAAACCATAATTAACGGCTTGTTAAGTTAACAAACGTTTACTTACTAGGTAATAAGGGGGTAAGTTTGAAGCCATTTACGAGTCAGAGTTAGTTTACAACAAGCATCGCTTTAGGGTCAGTTGTAAAAAAACTGTACATAGTTAAGGCTAATCAAAATAAAAATCACTATCCATCATCATAAACCATCCATTGTGTAAAGGTGTATTTACACAATTTCAGCCTCCGTAGCCTAGTTGCTAGTGAACCTGCCAACGAAGCTGAAGGTTCGGGATTCGAGACCCGGCGAGGGTAATATTTGTGTATTTATTTATCACAAATATTTGTTCCTTGGTCATGGGTGTACCTATATATGTATTTAAATATCTGTATGTATATATCTACTATATATATCGTCGCTTGGTACCTACATCACAAGCCTTAATTGAGCTTACCGTGGGAGCAAGGCGATTTGTGTAAGATGTCCCAAGATATTCATTTATTTCAATTTTTATTTAGACCAAACGAGCATTCGCTCATTCTATTCCCCACTCTACAAAATTCTACACAAAACGTGATTCGTCGTTTGTTGATTTCGTAGAGTGGGGGATAGAATGAGCGAATACTCGTTTGTTCTGAATGCACCTTTACGAAAGTTATTCTTAGTTAGTTATTGGTCAGCCTCCGTAGCCTAGTTGGTAGTGACCCTGCCTACGAAGCTGGAGGTTCCGGGATCGAATCCCGGCGAGGGCATTCTTTGTGTATTTATTTATCACAAATGTTTGTTCCTTGGTCATGGCTGTCTATGTATTTAAGAGTCTATATGTATCTATCTATTATATATATCGTCGCCTGGTACCCACATTACAAGCCTTAATTGAGCTTACCGTGGGACTAGGTCGATTTGTGTAAGATGTCCCAAGATATTTATTTATTTATTATTTATTTATTTATTATTTATTCATTTCATACAAACTGCATTCTGTCCAACAACCTTTGGCAGTAGATAAGGCGGCAAATTTAAGAAATGTAGATGCATATTGTTGGTCGTTTATAGAAAATTTGAATGTTTCGCCATTTTTTTTACTGGCCAAAAGTTGAAAAGGATAGTCATCCGCAGACCACGAACCCTGTAAAGTGTTCGAAACGACGGAATGAAGTTAAAATTAGTTAAAATACGCGAGTTTATCCGTTTTCATAGTTTTAATTAATTTGAAACACAAAATTAAACTCCTTTAACTATGTTTTTTTAAGCAATCGATCCTTCACGTAAAGTATAATTTAAAAACAAGCCTTGTTATATTTATTTATTTATTTATTTAAACTTTATTGCACAAATAAATAGTAGAAAAAGGCGAACTTAATGCCATAGGGCATTCTCTACCAGTCAACCTTGGGGCCAAACAGAGATCGAAAATAGGTGCATGTGTCAATTTGATGGTTATAGTCAGTAGTTATTCCATTCCCATCTGGTCCGACTCAGATATTTAATTTATACAACCGGAATTTCTTTCTGCTTTGATGTTTTATCAAATGGTTCAATTTAACGACATATTCACAATATAATTAAATGTTTTTCTCTCGTTACAAACTTTATAATATTTCTCAAACAAAACCTAATATAAGAAATCCTCGTCTTTTTTATGTTAACATTTTAGAACAGAATAACATGTTTTGTTTTAACAGGGAATGAATTTCTTTGAAACTATAATTGCAATTTTATAGCATGAAAAATATTAGTTTAGCATAATTTTATTATTAAAAAGATTCCTTTTCAGGGGTCACATGAACTGAATAATTTTATTTGCTACTAGTTTTTATTTATTCCAATAATTATGTAATTAGATTAACATTATCAAATATTTTAAATAATTCATTTTCTTAGAATAAAAGAAAGTCAATTGCATCAATACTTACACATTTAGGCTCGATTTCGTGAAATGTTTATTCGAAGAATAACTCTTACTCTAAGATACTAGCGTCAAATTACTATGGAGTTTTGACATAGGTACTATTCGGATAGTACCTACCAAAGATTGATACAACGAACGGTCCTGTGACACCCGCAACCATACAGGACCGGTCATTGTGTCAATTTTTGGGGGAGGCCTATGTTCAGCAGTGGACGTTTTTCGACTGATAACGATGATGATGATCTGAGAGTAAGCGTTATTCTTCGAATAGAAGCTTGGTGAACCTTAGGTAGATAAATATAAATAATATGAAGGCATGTTGTAAGTAGTTATTCTAGGACAAAAAAAATTGCAGGAAATATTTTATTTCTGTTTTTTGAGTAGCCACACTAATAGGTACTTACCAAACAATATAATTATAATATTTATAATATTAGATACTAAAGAAAACTAATCTTAATTCACAGACATCCGAGGTGAGATTTGAACCCACGTATGTTAACTTTCGCGGCTGATATCTGAATCGCTCGGCCACTCGGTATTAATATAATATATACCGGTAAAATAAATCGGGTATTAGTAATCTCATGTAAGACTAAGCGCCTTTAGTCTATTTAAGGATAAGCAATACGTGCTCGCGTTTCCTATAAATAAATAAAATAAATATTTTTGGACATCTTTAACTACATGAATCGACCTAGTCCCACGGTAAGCTCAATTAAGGCTTGTGATGTGGGTGGGCCTTTTTATTTATAATGAGTCTAGAAAACTGAACCGATTTGCGAAATAAAATAGTATTTCCTAAACTTATACACAAAAAAGTAATTATATTCTTGAAGCTGAGCCTGCTATGACAAACTCTTAGCTTTCGAAAATGCCATATTTGGAATTTTCGTTCCAATGATGTTTGCTTCATTTTGGTTTCATGTCGTGCATCCATTAGCACCTTCGGATACTTTTAGAATACTAAAGCCTCCCATTTTTCACTCAGGTCTAAATTTTCTAGAGAATACCGCATTCTGAATCTTAATACAATATCTTAGGGAACAGTAAATAAAAAGTATATTTACTATGCCCATATTTTAGGCCTAAACTGTAAGGGAATAATGCCATACTAAATGGGAAGATTTTTCTTGCAATTTAGGTAAGGAGCTTTTCTTGGCCTACTATCAGGAAAAGTAAATAGACTAAAATAATTTATACAATGTGCCCATGGGGAAAGGGAAAAAAATCAACAGCGGAATTCTGACCAAATTTGAAGTTAAATAAAAATGTCATATGAAGTTTTCTGGATTCAGTCAATTTCAAGAGAAAATTTGATTTTTTTCTTAAAATCGTTTTAGACCGTTACGCTATGTTAAACGTATTTTAGGAAACGATTTTGCCATCATGTTGTCTTAGTCTTGTCACACTTAATTGACAGACATCAAATGAACAAAAATATATTTAATTAATTAGCAAATGTAAAAAAAACTTTTAAGTGCATCTTTTGCGATAGTTTGAGTAATAAAATCCTTTTTTTTTGTGTATTAAGACATTCAAATTTTTTTTGCAGATTTGACAAAAACTCATTTTACATTTTTTGCTTGTTTTAGTCTCAGGAATATACTGTTAGAATTTTTCCCTTTCCTCGTGGGCACCTTGTATAAATAAAGCACTCTTATTTAACAGGTCAACCGTTTCAGGTAAATGGAAATAATTTTGAACAACGCTTTTGTTGCTGACAGTTATTGTTTTATTTACTGAAGCATTTGATCTCAAGGGGCGTTAAGACCCGTTAACCGGTATAATGGTTGACTTTAGTCTAAACGACTATTTATTTATGAAAATCAAGTTTATTTATCATTAATGGAGGAAAATTTCACAACTGAGCATGAAAGCGGAAGCTAATTCGTATTTTGGTAAAAATGCTTACAAACTTGAAATAAACTAATAAATATACGGCTTATTCCATCACAAATAATGGTCACAAACCATTACGGCCTTTGTATGAAAGAAACGGAAAACAGCTCTTAAATCCAGGCTTATCTGAGTGTTTGAATGGCGGTATTTAATTTAAAGTTAAATTCTGATACAATATACGAGTACTTACTCAAGTATAAAAATCGCCGTGTTTCTTTTGTTTACACGGGTGCTTATTTTTTCAACCGACTTCCAAAAAAGGAGGAGATTCTCAATTCGACTGTACAGTTTGTTCGTTTTTATAGCGGATAATACATCGCTTACTCCTTTTTAGGGTTCAGTAGCCAAAATGGCAAAAATGGAACCCTTATAGTTTCGCCGTCTGTCCGTTTGTCCGCTGCATAGCTCAGTGGTCGTGAATACTAGATATCTGCAATTTGGTGCAGGTATACATATTAATAATGTCAACAAGTGGTACAATCAAAACTAGAAAAAAAATGTTTTTTCGGGTACCTCCCCAATTGGTGCAGCGGGGTATCATTGAATAGGTATCTTAAAAAAATAAGGGTCTTAAAATAAACTTTTTTTCTTAAGTCAATATTTTCGGTGATAATCGCAAATATTCGCCACACATTCTTCAAAATAAAACTATTTCGAACATAATCGGCCAAGCCGTTCATGAATAACTACGGAACCCTACACTGAGCATGGCCGGTTTTATTATATTTATTTTCCTTCATACAAAAGTGACATACACTGCTGTATATCGAGGCATATGTTGTAACGCACAGAACTGTATTGTTGTATCCTACTTCCCAGGAGTCGTGTATAAGGGATCACTGGTTTAATTCCTTTGTCACGTGCTGATACGAAAAGCGTTAAGTTTCTACCAAAGCTTAGCTAGATCCTCATCGTCACAAGGAAAGTTAAATGGAATACGTACTTACCTTCAGTTTGTTCAAACGGTTCATGAGTTCGCAAGTAACGTTCATGTTAACATGTATAGTTCGGGAAATATTATTTGATCGACTGGTATCTCACTTATCCTCTTTTGTCTTGCGAAACTAGACAATCAGCAGATGAGCCCTTTTCTATTGTCAATGACGCAAAACAAAAGGTCGTAAGTAAGATAACAGTCGGTCAAATAATATTTCCCGAACTTTACTTGATACGTGAAGCAGTGTATATGTGCATTTAGACCAAACGACCATTCGCTCATTCTATTCCCCACTCTACGAAATTCGTTCGTTACACAAAACGTGATTCGTCGAAATTCGTTGATTTCATAGAGTGGGGGATAGAATGAGCGAATGCTCGTTTGGTCTAAATGCACCTTATCATCATCATCATTAGCCTATGATAGAACATTGCTGGACGTAGGCCTCTCCTATTAACTATGCGTATAAACGCATTAGGAGGTAAATGCCCATAATCGCCACGCTGGGCAAGCGAATTGGCGATCGCAGTAATGTGAACACTATGATGACGCTGCTGCCTATCAACAATCGTTTATTAAATAAAGGTAAGTGACACTTCAATCCCTTAGTCGACTCTTACGACACCCGCAGGAGGAGTTGGGGTGGTGACAAATGTATTCTTACTGCCGTAACCACACGGCTAGTACCACGGCACCTTATCATGCGCGCTCCAATATGTCAGTGCAAACGCGATAAACAGCTTTACGTATGGTATGGGGTAGATAAACGCTACATACATTACATCATCCGCCTATCGCAGTCTAATGCTAAACGTAGGCCTCTCTTATTAACCATACAGGGTGGAAATTATTTTTGGGCCAGTGAGGGCAGCTACCAGATCCAGAGTAGGTAGCTACGCGAAAATGGTCTTAGAAGACCTTCCCTCGATTTTAAATGAATAGCTACTTTGGATCTGGTTGCTGCCCTCACTGACCCAAAAATAATTTCCACCCTGTGTATGTGTATAGAGACATTAGGAGGTAAATGCCCAACGTCAGATATAGCCCATAGCGGATTGGCGATCGCAGTAATGTTTCCACCATAAAGAATGGTCAGTAACACTTCAATCCCTTAGTCGACACTTACGATACCCGCGGGAAGAGTTGGGGCGGTGACAATAGTAGATTACTTACATTACAAGGCCGTTTAAGTGATCCGAGGCTTTCCCATTTAACGGCCGAGGTGTGTAGGGGGAATACGCAATGAAACGGACGCGTTATGAAACGGACACTATCGATATCTTAAAAAAATCTGAACGAACATTTCAAGGTTCTTTGGTTGTTGTCAACACTGATGACCATAGATGAACCCACAATAATGGTAGATCCCGTGAGACATTACTTACTTCACTATTTCGCACGTAGTTGAAGCGCATGAATTTTGTAAAAAATTGCGTATTTTTGCAAACTAATTTAAAATTGGGCAACATCTTAAATTACAATTTTAATGTCTGTACTTGTTGAGGCATATTCTCAAGGAGATACGGAACGGTGAGTCATGATCTTATCAATACATTATTGTTTAAAATTTGATTAAAATATTTTTAGGTTCGATTCGCAATGAAACGGCCAGGGACCGCTGCATTGAAAAGGACGTTGAAAGAAGTTGAACTATTTTATGTTGTTTTTTTTTGTAGGTAGTTGTTAGTTCTATGATCTCAGTTTGAGTTCTACCAAAGTGTTTGACTTATTAAAATAAGAATTATTGTTAAAAAAAACTAATTACTATAATGGTTGAAAAATTAAACCAAGACTAAGAAATTGAACAATTTATGTTGATTTTTTTTGTAATTGGTAATTCTGTGATCGTAGTTTGGGATCTACTAAGTAATGGCCTTATTAAAATAAGTATAATTGTGCCTTATGTGTCTCAATGTCAAGTATTGGTTCCTAGTCCTTTTCAAGACACCCACTGTCCGATTCAGTGCTACAGGTGTTATGAAACGGACACAAGTGAGATTAAAGAAATTTAAATATTTCATAAAAAGTTTGGCTTTTTATTTAATATAGTGTAATAATAATTATACTACAGTATATCCGAAATCCTTAATGATAGTTAACGAGTTCCTAAGTTTTTAACTACAGTATGTATCTTACTTCAAAGTTAAATGTCCGTTTCATGGCGTATCTCCTATTATTTTTCTGCTCAACGGAGCCGGCAGGCGGCAAATTTTGTTTAGCGCAGCAGGGCAGAAAATGTATTCTTACTCCCTGTCAAGACACGGCCTAGTAGCCACGTAAGCGTTATTTGTCAACTCGTGGTACGCGGCTACAGGATTTCACAATACAACTTCACGTTTAAATTAATCAAGCTCGCAAGTTTCACCTGACTGTCTTGACTTATTTAACTCGGGAAGACGACTTTATTTTAGTTATAGCATATATTATTACATGTATTTGTTTACGGTTCCGTAGTAAACTGTAGTAACCCTTTTAGATTCACCATGTCCGTCTGTCTGTCCGTCCGTTCGTCCGTCCGTCTGTCCGCAGCTTAGTTCAATGACCGTTAGTAATGTAAATTAGCGATGTGGTATAGGTAATTAGAATGAATTACGTCGCGCTGACCCATTGACGTAGGCACATATATATTTTTAAAGTAAGTAACGTTTTATGAAAAGTTATTTTATTTTCATGTAAGTAATAATATTACGCCACTAAAGCTCATATTGCAGACATTATTAAATTAGTGTTCAAATAAGCACTGGAAGGAAAAGCCAGACTCATAGCAGCAATAAGTGAATTACTGCCAGGGAGCCCATTTTATTTCTAGCTCACTGGGAAATTGATCAGCTAACTTCATTGGGTGCGTTCCACATGGACAATAAGGCTTAATGGAAAACTTTTGACGTACATTATATGAAATTCAAAATCATTTGTATGAAGTTTCTTTTGGTTCATACAAATACAAATTATGTAACCATTGCATACATTATCGACAGTCATGACATGAAACTAAATTTTAAACCATTTTAACAATAAAATTCCAATGAAACAAATAACATTACAATCAATATTTGATTAGCAAATCATAAAAAAGAATATTACTATTCTACCGAAAATCTTATTTCCTTTGACAGATATGGCCATTTTTGCTGTGACACTCTCGGCCGAGTCATTGTATACACGTGACGCCATTTTTGGGTCTTGGCTCGGGATGTCCTGGAAAATATCATATAATGCTTACATATTAGTATTAGTTTCTAGGAAGTAGGATATACATTTCGAAATACATTATTGTCTGCGATATTACAATAAAAAAAATTACACAATATGTTATTAACAATAGATTCTATATCCATACATTGAATTTGATAGCTTAAATATATATTTTTTTTGTAGAACTAATCTTATTATTTTAGCGAATGTTTTGGTGAACTCGAGGTGTTGCCGCTTAATAATCAACAAATACTACAATAAACGTGACAAATGTGCGTGATTTTTTATGATACATTGATAATGGTCCGGAACCCTTCGTGTGCGAGTCCGAATGGCAATTAGCCGTTTTTTGTATAATCTATATACTGGTATCAATATATACATAAATAAATAAATGCACAAATCGACCTTGTCCCACGGTATGCTCAATTAAGGCTTGTGATATAGGGTGGGTACTAGGCGACGATGTATAATTATAATAAGTAGATACATATTATGTTTAGATACTTATATACATAGACAGCCACGACCAAAGAATAAATACTTGTGATAAAAAATACACAAATAATGCCCTCTCCGGGATTCGTAGCCGGAACCTCCAGCTTCGTTGGCAGGGTCACTACCAACTAGGCTACAGAAGTTGACATAAAAATATGGCTGATAAAAAAGGAATCTAATCTGGAAGAGCATAGGAGGTCAAATAAAAGATATTCCGTAGTCATCGAATTTCGGAGTAAACATCCCATATATCTTAATTCTAGTGGAATCCATTGATTTATGCAAGACTTATCCATGCCGGGCTGCAAATTAACTTGGAATTCGGTATTCTGCCCCATTCTAGGCATCAGTGAAATTAATTGTATACGGAATCTCAGTTTAAGTGGAGTTCAGGAGGGAATGAAAGGAATTTTTAGGCAACTAATTGATTACTTTGGCCGTGTTAAGTTCGATGAACGAAAATGGTATCTATGACGAACATTGAAATACGCACCTGTAAATTTTACATCACTACAGGTGGCAAGAATATTAGTAGGAACTTATTTTGGCTAACGTTTCCAACAGTCCTTTATATAAAAAAACAATCGTCCTATATTCGGCCCTCCGTTATTTGACTAGTACTTTAGGTAGGTACCTACTATTTGTGACCTGTAAATGTGCGTTTTTTAAACAAACACAAATTTACAGGTCACAAACAGTAGGACGATTCCTATAAAAACTTAATAAATAATTTTGAAGTGTAACTACCAAAAGAGGAAGCACATTGCTGCTTTGTAGTCGTAAATATCCTTTGGTCCCCTATGACACCCATCGATAAGGATAATCTTTCATGCACTTCGTAGACAGGAGTATGTATCTGTTTAATGGATTGTGTCCTTTCTGCTTTCGCCATGGCACTGGATAAATTAATGGACACGGAAATTATTTTAAACTCTAGCAGCAACAAATTGCTATTAAATACGTCTAGGCGCACAATGACCTACGAATAGGGCAATAGTCAAACAGTCAAATTGACTCTTCTAGGCGGTAAGTACCTAATGGTAGACTGAGCCCATGGGTTGGGATGACCCATGGGTCAAGTCACCCGTAAAGAAAGAAATTGACAACTTAGTGGGCTCAGTAGGTACTCAGCAGGCGCAGTTAACCACCAAGTGGCTAAGATTTATATTTGGGTCATTAAGTATTTATTTATTTAACCTTTATTGCAAGATTATTGTACAAAAGGCGAACTTAATGCTAAAAAGCATTATCTACCAGTCAACCTTCGGGCAAAGCAGATAGGCTGTGGACGATGCAACAATAGCTAATATTATTTATGTGTGAGTAATACATCAAATATTTTAGATTACAGTATACGTATGTACATAATAATAATAGTATAATACACATACATATAAACTTCGTAATAATATACATATACCTACTTATAATACATAGATATGGAACATACAAAAATGAAAGATCAGGAATCTTAAGTTCTGCTAGCAAAGTATAGCCCTAAAGATTTCTTAAAAGCAAACCTATTCGGACACTGTCTGATGCTGGTGAGGAGAGCGTTCCAAAGACGAGCGGCTTGAACAGAGAAAGAATTAGACATGAAGCTCGTTCGATGAGAATTTGGGCGTTAGTTTCAAGTCATTTTCGTGGTGACACTTATTGCGATAACGGTTGATTATTTTAACTTCGTGTCTGATGGTTATCTTGTAAATGTACGGAACATCTACCAAATAGCCAAAATTCACCATAAAGCCTACAGCCAACTCTTTGAAAATGAGACCACCAAAATGAAGCGGTTGAAATGCTCGAATAATGACCCATTTGAGAACTCAAATACGAGTAGGTAGGTATTTTACTATAAAGTCTCATCACATCAACAACTGAACCTATACACATTGCACAATCAATATATTGCTTATAGTCTGTTTGTCAACTCATTGCATAAAAGATAAACGCTCAAAAACTTTTAAATTTAACTTCGCTGCAAGCCGGTTTCCCATTCTTCTACCAGTCATTGTCCTTAATTAAAAGTTTTGACTCCTTTCATGGAGACGTCAAAGAAATTTTAACAACCGAAGGCGATCTGAACATAATTAACGAGGTCAATCAAGGAGTTTTTATTTGTGGGATTTGCGTACAAAACCAATTTATCATCAGCCTATGTTTATGATACACCTTATGAGCACAGTTTCATTTTGTACAATTAAAGTCAAGTATAGACTTGACTCAACATTATCTCCCTTAGGCTTGATTTCACCAAACTGTTATTCGAAGAAGAATGTTTACTCTCACATACAAAGTGTCAAATTACTATGGAGTTTTGACATTACCGTAAAATGGGATAAATAGGAATGACGGGGTAAATAAGGATATAGAGTAAACTGGTTTGTTAGCCCAGGACAAACAGTCCAGTTTAGAAGAGCTGATTTTTTCATATGTGTTATCATTCTAAACTGGATTATTTATCCTGGGCTAACAGACCAGTTTACTCTAAATTCCTATTTACCCCTTTTTACGGTACTGTCCTAGAGACAGCGTTATTCTTCGAATGAAAATTCGGTGAAATCGAGCATTTTATTTAATTTTTTTTTGTCTTTTTGACAGATAATAACAAAGCATAAAATTTTGTTGACGATAAATATTTATCTATGACAGCTACAACGAAATTTATATACAAATTCTATTGGAATGTAAACTAAAACC